>CATKVR010000033.1:0-271299 GCA_949820135.1 Sylvilagus floridanus | reverse complement strand
CAGCCATTTATTTATTTATTTATAAAGATTTGGGCAGCACCGCTGCTCAATAAGCTAATCCTCCACCTTGCGGCACCGGCACACTGGGTTCTAGTCCCTGTCTGGGCGCTGAATTGTGTCCCTGTTGCCCCTCTTCCAGGCCAGCTCTCTGCTGTGGCCAGGGAGTGCAGTGGAGGATGGCCCAAGTGCTTGGGCCCTGCACCCACACGGGAGACCAGGAGAAGCACCTGGCTCCTTCCATCAGATCAGCGCGGTGCGCCGGCCACAGCGCACCGGTCACAGTGGCCATTGGAGGGTGAACCAACGGCAAAAGGAAGACCTTTCTCTCTGTCTGTCTCACTGTCCACTAAGCCTGTCAAAAAAAAAAAAAAAAAGATTTATTTTTTATTTATTTGAAAGACCAAAGAGGTAGAGCCAGAGAGAGAGAGAGAAGTCCTCTATCTGCCAGTTCACTCCCCAAATGGCTGCAACAGCCAGAGCTGAGCTGGTCTGAAACCAGGAGCCAGAAGCCTCTACTGGGTCTCCCATGCTGATGCAGGGGCCCAAGAACTTGGGCTGTCCTCTACTGTATTCACAGGCTGTAGCAGAGAGCTGAATCAGAGTGCAGCAGCAAGGACTCTCAAATCAGCACTCATTTGGGATGCTGGCACAGCAGGCCAGAGCTTTAGGCAGCTGCGCCGCAGCGCCGGCCCCCATTTCGGAAATTTAAGGAGTGAAGCAGCAAATGGAAGATATGGCTCTCTCTTTGCCTCTGTCTCTCCTTCTCTGTATCTCTGCCTTATCAAGTAAACCTATTTTTAAAAAAAGATAATCATTAAATAGAATTAGAAAGTATTATAGTTGTTCATGCTTATTCTCAAAATTACCATCTGGTCTATTTCAGCTTTGTTATAATGATAGCAAAGAGGAATCAAGAACAACTAATTAAAATATATACCAGGGGATAATACATTGTTCATGATTGTTCTTGTCATATCAGTAATTTGGGAAAATCATTCCTCCTGCAGTCTAAAGTAAATTGCTGTTTAACTCCTGAAACTAGAAAAGTTGATGATAGGAAATATTCTTGCTTTCAAGTTCTTATTTTTTTTTTACAGGCAGAGTTAGTGACAGAGAGAGAGTAAGGTCTTCCTTTTCCATTGGTTCACCCCCCAAATGTTCACTACCACTGGCACTGTGCTGATCTGAAGCCTTCCTGGGACACAGCAGAGAGCTGGACTAGAAGAGGAGCAACCGGGACATAACCCAGTGCCTCAACTGGCTCTAGAACCCGGGTTGCTGGTACTGCAGGCAGAGGATTAGCCTAGTGAGCCACGACACTGACCCTCTAGTTCTTTATTACTCCTAAAGTCCAAGAAGTTTTTGCTGATTGTGTTTGGTTGTAGACTTTCCCAAACAAGTGCAGTTTAACTAACATCTCATTTTTAGTTCATAGGATGAAAAAAATAACATGTTATTGAAGTTACCATACAATATAAATATATAAGTATTTCTTCCCTTACCTTCCAAATTGCTCTTGTTGTTGTTTTTTGGTTTTGGGTTTTTTTGACAGGCTGCTGCGGCCGGCACGCCACGCTGATCTGATGGAAGGAGCCAGGTGCTTCTCCTGGTCTCCCATGGGATGCAGTGCCCAAGCACTTGGGCCATCCTCTACTGCACTCCCGGGCCACAGCAGAGAGCTGGCCTGGAAGAGGAGCGACCAGGATGGCACAACAGGCGGAAGATTAGCCTATTGTGCCACGGTGCCGGCTTGCTCTTGTTATTGTAACCTAAACTCTTATTAGATTATAATTTGTAAAGCTATAGTAATTTACCTACAGCCTCTGAGACTTTAAACAATTTCTTCTCTTTCTGACATTCTTAATTCACATCTTTAAAAGTAATGCAGTAGGTAGGACATTTTTTCAGAAGAGGATTAAATCTATTAATATAGATTACAACACTATAATTGATATCTAAGTGACATAAATATTAGCCGCTTTATTAAATTACTTAAAATACTTCTTCAGATTATTCATAGAAAACTTAGTTGCATAAAAGTATCAAGGGGCTGGCACTGTGTCAGTGAGTTAAGCTGCCGGCTGTGATTCCAGCTTCCTCTTAGCATGCCTATTGGTCATGGCTGCTGCACTTTGGATCTAGCTCCCTGCTAAAGCACCTGGGAAAGTAATGAAAGATGACCAAGCTCCTTAGGCCCCTGAATCTGAGTAGAAGTCCCAAATGGAATTTTTGGCTTCTGACTTGGCCAGCCCCCAAATGCTCAGGCATGAACCAATTGGTGGAAGATAACTGTCTTCCTCCCCTACCCCCACCTCATTTTTCTCTCTTTCTGTATGTGTGTGTGTGTGTGTCTGTGTGTGTGTGTGTGTGTTTCTCCTCTGCAACTGCCTTTCATACAAATAAATTTAAAGAAAAAAATAAATATCAAAGGAAAATAACAATGAGATATCTGGTCAAATGGAGCTAGGTATTCAGCAGTGCTATTGCTTACATGTAAATCTGATTTTGGAACTTGGAAGAATGAGAGGATATTTACATAGTTGTATAAATATTGTTTAAAATATCAGTAAATATTGTGTAAGTAGGTTACAGAATCCAGTCTGGCACAGCAAATTAAAGCCACAGTCCTAATTGGTGCCATTTCAAGTCCCAGCTCTGCTATTTCCAGTTCACCTCCCTACTAATACACCAGAGAAAGCCCAGGTACTTGAACTTGTGAATCCAAGCAGAAGACCCAGAAGAAATCCATGGCTCCTGGATTCGGCCTGGCCCAGCCCCAGTCATTGTGCCATATGCGGAGTGAACCAAATGGAAGATTTTCCTCTGTCTATATCCTCTCTGTAACTCTGCCTTTCAAATAAATTAAGTAAAAAAAATCAGTTATACTAGAATTACTAAAATTATGTTATCATTTGTTAATCTGCAACTAAGTTTCAATTGGTTATAAACTTCATATTATATTTTTATTGTGTTTGGGTTGTAAGATAACATGCATTTGTATTTTATTTATTGTAGGTTGACACAGTAAAGCGCTTGCTAATTAAAAAACTACCTGCTGTTCTTGCTATCCAGTTGAAACGATTTGACTATGACTGGGAAAGAGAATGTGCAATCAAATTCAATGATTATTTTGAATTTCCACGAGAACTGGACATGGAACCTTACACAGTTGCAGGTGTTGCAAAACTGGAAGGAGATAATATAAGCCCAGAAAGTCAGTTAATTAAACAAAATGAGCAGTATGAAAGTGAGATAGCACCAGACACAAAATACAGACTTGTGGGTGTGCTGGTACACAGTGGTCAAGCAAGTGGTGGACATTATTATTCTTATATCATTCAGAGAAACAATAAAGATGCACAGAGAGAACACTGGTATAAATTTGATGATGGAGATGTAACAGAATGCAAAATGGATGATGATGAAGAAATGAAAAATCAGTGTTTTGGTGGAGAGTACATGGGCGAAGTATTTGATCATATGATGAAGCGCATGTCATACAGGCGACAGAAAAGATGGTGGAATGCTTATATACTTTTTTATGAAAGAATGGACACAATAGATGAAGATGCTAAGATGATAAGATATATATCACAGCTATCTGTCAGAAGACCCTATGAGATTATTATGTCTCCAGCTATTGAGAGAAGTGTACGGAAACAAAATGTGCAGTTCATGCATAATCAAATGCAATACAGTTTAGAATATTTTCAGTTTGTGAAAAAACTGCTTACATGTAATAGTGTTTACTTAACTCCTACTCCAGGTAAGTTTCTGGAAACTAACTTCTTATTGATAGAGTATTCTTACTTCACTTTTAGAGTTTCTGACAAGGTATGAAAACGTTTCATCTTTTTCTTTAATTATCTTGGTTTCTTTATCATAACATTAATAGACATAATTTCTTTAAGTGTATCACCATTTTTTTTATAAAGATGTATTTACTTGAAAGTCAGAGAGGAGAGGCAGAGAGAGAGAGAGAGGTTTTCTATCCGCTGGCTAACTCCCTAACTTCGAAATGGCCAGAGCTGCACCAATCCGAAGCCAGGAGCTTCCTCCAGGGTTCCCATGCAGGTGCAGGGGCCCAAGGACTTGGGCCATCATCCACCGCTTTCCCAGTCCACAGGCAGAGAGCTGGATAGGAAGTGGAGCAGCCGGATCTCGAACCGGCACCCATATGGGATGCTGGCACCGCAGGCCAGGGCGTTAACCCGCTGCGCCACAGCGCCGGCCCCTAAGTGTGTCACCATTTTGTGTCATTATTTATTTGTCTATTTATCTATCTATGTCGTTATATCTGAGGGACAGAATTATGCAGAAGGCAAGAAAGAATTCCCATGCACTGTTCTACTCCCTGAATGCTGCTTGTGACCAGTCTTGGAGACAGGCAAGGGCCAGGATCACAGTCCAGGTCTATAAAATTGGCAGAGACCATGACATTCAAGCTATCACCAGTGACTTCCAGGGTCTATACTGGTAGGAAGCTGGAGTGAGAAATCAAGCCCAAGCATTCCACAAGCAAATCTTAATTGCTGGGCTAATCACCTGCTCCTGGTTTAGTTGTTTTAAAGTAGAAAACTTAAGACATCCATTTTGAACAGTGGCCCTTAGCCTTTGGAAAGACAGAAGATCTTTGATTTATCATAACAATTTTTTCAACTCAAACATTAGTTTGAAACTTGGCTTAGCAAGATGCTAATATTCACTAAGCATTGTTTACCTAGGTAAAGATTTTTGTTTATTTATTCATTTAGAAAGTAGAGTGGCAGAAATCATTCCACAGATGGTCACCACAGCCATTCCAAAGCCTAAAAACTCCATCCTACACTCCTCATATCAGTGGTAGGGACCCAAACTTTTGTCTCATCTTCCAGTATATTCCCAGGCACATTAGCAGGAAGCTGATTCAGAAGCTGAGCAGCCAAGACTGAACCTGGCAATGTGATCTGCTGGTATTAAAAGCCACAGCTGTATCTGCTATACCACCACTGTCTCAGATATTTTTTAGTGTAGGTTTTGAAAATAAAAATGTGTCTGTATTTCTTGTTTTAAGGACGAGATCACTTATTGCCGGAAGCGGAAGAAATCACTATGATTAGTATTCAACTTGCTGCTAGATTCCTATTTACTACTGGATTTCACACAAAGAAAATTGTCCGTGGCCCTGCCAGTGACTGGTATATGTCTTTGGGTTGCATTTATGTTATATTTATAGTTGGTTTGGTTATTTATTATATAGATTTGTTGTTTTTATAACCTTAAGAATATTTTAAAATTTCAAATTTGTGATGAATATATCACTAGTTGGTGATAAAGATCTTACTAAAACTAAATTACTTAATCTAAATATGACCAACTTCTATTAAAATTCAGGGTCATATCTAGTTTATTTAATTTTGAAAGTATTAGGCTTTATCTTTCTTAGATGAAATTCTCACATAATTTATAGGTTAAAAGTTTTAAAATAATCTAAGTTACTATTCATTGAATTCAGATGACTTTTTAAAAAAACATTTATTTATTTTAAAATCAGAATTACAGAGAGACAGGATTAGACAGAGAGCTTTCCATTCACTGGCTCATACCCCAGATGGTCACAACAACTGGAGCTGGGCCTGGCCAGAGCCAGGAGCCAGGAGCTTCTTTCAGGTGTTTGGTGTGGGTGGCAGAGGCCCAACCATTTAGGCCATCCTCTAGCCACTTTTTCCAGGCCATCAGTAAGGAGCTAGATCAGAAGTGGAGCTGATGGGACATGAACCAGCTTCTGTATAGAATGACAGCTTTCCAGGCAGTGTCTTTACCTGCTATACCACAAAGCCAACTCCCAGATGGCATTTTAATATCTTGGTTTAACAACTCCTTATTCACATCAGGAGATTTACTGTACCAGAAAAATTGGTAAAAGATTTTCAGATGCCTATACACATTGTTATTTCATGCATTTTATACCTGGGAATAAAAACAAGCCTTAATTGTTCATTCAGACACTTCTGCTAGAACCACTCATAACTGTTAATTATAGTGAATATCTTTTTTGTTTCATAGAAACCTTTCTCTTCCCGCAAACAATCAAAACAAGTACAGTAATCAAAATTGATATAGCTGTTTCTATTGTAGGTATGATGCCCTATGTATTCTTCTCCGTCACAGCAAGAATGTACGCTTTTGGTTTGCACATAATGTACTTTTTAATGTGTCAAATCGTTTCTCTGAATACCTTCTGGAGTGCCCTAGTGCAGAAGTGAGGGGTGCATTTGCAAAGCTTATAGTATTTATTGCACATTTTTCCTTGCAAGATGGGTCTTGTCCTTCACCTATTTCATCTCCAGGACGTTGTAGTCAGGTAATTGTGTAGTTTGTCTTTAATAACTAAATATTTATAATAAATTCTATTCTGCAAGTTCACATCAGCTAACCAGTGCCTCTTTGCAATTAAAACCCCATATAAATATGTGTACTTTTAACTTAATTATGTGTAATTTAACATTTTGTATTATGCTTGCATTGTCAAAATTATTTGAAAATAGTAGTTTTGGTGTGCATTGATAAATGAGGGAAATCTCTGGTCCGTTAAGAGTTTTAATGTGTTTAATAAATATATTCAGAACATAGTAAATCTTCAGATTATTTTATGCTTGATTTAATTTTATAATGCCTAACCTTAAGCCTTTGTTGTTAAATAACTTGATCTCATGACAAGCTAATAGTTTAAAGAATTTACAATGAAGTTTGCCACAGTTCTTTAGTCTCTTTCATAAAGAACACTATATTTAATCATTTCTTTCTTAAAAATTTTGCCATTCTGCCGGCGCCGTGGCTCAACAGGCTAATCCTCCGCCTTGCGGCGCCGGCACACCGGGTTCTAGTCCCGGTTGGGGCACCGGATTCTGTCCCGGTTGCCCCTCTTCCAGGCCAGCCCTCTGCTGTGGCCCGGGAGTGCAGTGGAGGATGGCCCAGGTGCTTGGGCCCTGCACCCCATGGGGAGACCAGGAAAAGCACCTGGCTCCTGGCTCCTGCCATCGGACAAGCGCGGTGCGCCGGCCGCAGCGCGCCAGCCGCGGAGGCCATTGGAGGGTGAACCAACGGCAAAAGGAAGACCTTTCTCTCTGTCTCTCTCTCTCACTGTCCACTCTGCCTGTAAAAAAAAAAAAAAAAATTTTGCCATTCTGACCGACATGACCCAAGACTGTTATTTATGTAAATAGAATTATGCTATTTCTGCAAGTTACTGCTGGCAGTATAACCAGTATTTATTTTCACAGACATTTGATAACTTGAGTTTGAGTGATCATTTACTAAGAGCAGTGCTAAATCTTTTGAGAAGGGAAGCTTCAGAAAATGGACGTCATTTGCAGCAGTATTTCAATTTGTTTGTAATGTATGCCAGTTTAGGTAAGGAATTAACATAATTATTTTTCATAATTATAAATCAAATGAAACCAATTTAATCAAGTGATGAGACACACAAATAGAAACAATATTTCATTTTCATGTCCTTAAAAGTTACTGAAAATTTTGGGTTTTTTTCCAGTTTTTTTCTTCTTTACTATTTTTTTTCCAGAAACTTTTATTTAAGTAATGTGTACTTCATGCATTTCATAATTACAACTTTAGGAACACAGTGATATTTCCCACCCTACCTGTCCTCCCACCCACACTTCAACCGTCTTCTTTCTCCCTCTCCTATTTCCATTCTTATTTTTCACTAAGATTATTTCAGTTAACTTTATACACATAATATTAACCCTATGCTGAATAAAATTTTGTTTTAACTTTTTAGTGGTACTGCCCATCTTGAACTGTAATTCAATTTAAACTCTTACCTTTGTTTCTCTGACAGTCTGTCAAATCGAATACTGATTCGGGTTTTTATCTCTTTAGTGGTGCTTTTTGAAAAATACTGATGTCTAGGCCACATTTTGTAAGGGATCCCAAATAATTGTGGTCCTTAGTTTTATTAATCAGTTGTAAATAATTTTTCTTTAAATAATGCTTGAAGAATCCAAGTAATGGTGTCATTTATTGAGAGAAGGAACCTAGCAGGAGCACTGTTGGAATTATGTTGTGGTGTAGCAGATTAAGGCAACGGCCTGCAATTCTGCCATCCATATGGGCCCTGGTTCAGGTCCCGGATGATCCACTTCTGATCCAGCCCCCTGCTAATGGCCTTGAGTAGCTTGGGCTCCCGCACCCATGTTGGAGACCTGGAAGAGCTCCTAGCTCCTGACTTTGGCCTGGTCCAGCCCCAGCTCATGTGGCCATTTGGGAATTAGCCAACAGATGGAAGATCTCTCACACTTTTTCTCTGTTCCTCTCTCTCTAACTCTACCTTTCAAAAAAAAAAAAATAAATATAAAGGAAAAAAATTACTATCTGGGCAGATTATATATATTATATATATATATATATATATATATATATATATATATATATATATATATATATATTTACAGGCAGAGTGGACAGTGAGAGAGAGAGACAGAGAGAAAGGTCTTCCGTTGCCCTTGGTTCACCCTCCAATGTCTGCCGCGGTCGGCGCACTGCGGCCAGCGCACCGCGCTCGTCCGATGGCAGGAGCCAGGTGCCAGGTGCTTTTCCTGGTCTCCCCATGGGGTGCAGGGCCCAAGCACCTGGGCCATCCTCCACTGCACTCCTGGGCCACAGCAGAGGGCTGGCCTGGAAGAGGGGCAACCGGGACAGAATCCGGTGCCCCGACCGGGACTAGAACCCGGTGTGCCGGCGCCGCAAGGCGGAGGATTAGCCTGTTGAGCCACGGCGCCGGCCCAGATTATATTTTAACAGTATAAGAAGTCAATATTAATGAGATGCTTATGTCCTGGACTTTGAATCATCTAAATGAATATATTCTTTACCATAGATTTTATCAGAAAAAAATCAGGTCACTTAAAGAGAAATCCTAGAGTGGGAACTAGTGAAATACTTTAAAGAGATAGATAGGAGAATCCATAAGTCAAAGGTGAAGCCAGAAAAAATTTTTAAAAAATGAGAAAGGGAATCCAACAAAAAAAACTTCCAAGGAGGGGACGTACTTAAGTAGCCAAGAAAATTGAAAAAGGCATATAAAGGTGGAAAAATGAGAAAAACACAAATAACAAAAATGGGTTTTTGTCTTCCAGAAGTTTTAACTACATAAAGTTAAAAAACATTAGAAATTTTTTAAATAGTTTTATTAATCTTTAATTTAGCTTCTGTCTTACTGAATTATAATGAGACTTTCCTGAGTCATAAGAGAGTGTATATTTCCCTTAGGGGGCACATGTAAAATATTAAGCCACAGGCCAGCACTGTAGTGCAACAGGTTACCCTGGCCTGAAGCTCTGGCATCCCATATGGGTGCCAGTTCTAGTCCCAGCTGCTCCTCTTCTGATCCAGCTCTCTGCTTTGGCCTGGGAAAGCAGTAGAAGATGGCCCAAGTCCTTGTTTCCCTGCATCCTTGTGGGAGACCTGGAAGACCTCTCTCTCTCTCTCTCTCTCTCTCTTCTCTCTGTGAACTCTCTTTCGAATAAATAAATAAAATCTTTTTAAAAAATAATAAAATATTATGCCAGAAGCACGAATTATTATTTCCAAGTTTCAGTACTTAATCTTATTTAACTAAATTAGTAATAAACTGTTCTGCCTTCATTCTATCTTCATTATTTTTGTTTAACTGTTCTGATCAAGGGAGATGAATTTGTAATTAAAAGATTAATGCTCTGTTCTAATTAGTTTTTTATTATTACAACACTATTCATCCTTTCTTACACTTTATTCTTATTCCTTCTCTTTTTTTTAGGCATGGCAGAAAAGACACAGCTTTTGAAGTTGAGTGTACCTGCTACTTTTATGCTTGTGTCTTTAGATGAAGGACCAGGTCCTCCAATCAAGTATCAGTGTGCTGAATTAGGCAAATTATATTCAGTGGTGTCACAGTTGATCCGCTGTTGCAATGTCTCATCAAGAATGCAATCTTCAGTCAATGGTAAAGTAGAATGTTACCTTCTTTACAGTAGTTTTTCAATAATAGTAGGTCTATGTGATAATTTTGAAGTAATTTTCAACATTTATAAAAATGAAGAATCTGAAGGCCTATGCTTCTGAAATATTTTACCTTATTTAGAAAATGCTTTCTTTAAAAATTTTAAATGTTGTCTTCAATTCTTCAGTTTTTGCATTTATTTTTGTGTCTTATCCTTGAATCTCTAATCATTTAGTAAATTTTTTATTGTAGCAATGAAATGTAATTTAAAATGAGAATTTATTATTGATGTAAGAAAAATAAATCTATTATTGGCATTTCATTAATGACAAATCTGTTCTAGGTAATCCTCCTCTTCCTAATCCTTTTGGTGACCCTAACTTATCACAACCTATAATGCCAATTCAGCAGAATGTGGCAGACATTCTATTTGTGAGAACAACTTATGTGAAGAAAATTATTGAAGACTATAGTAACTCTGAGGAGACCATTAAATTACTTCGTTTTTGCTGCTGGGAGAATCCTCAGTTCTCATCTACTGTCCTCAGTGAACTTCTGTGGCAGGTTAAAGAAAAATAAACATTTGTAAATCTATATTTGTTTCATTATTTCTTCAAGTAAGTAATTTACTGTTTTACCTATTTTTAGGTTGCATATTCATACACCTATGAACTTCAGCCATATTTAGGTCTACTTTTGCAGATTTTACTGATTGAGGATTCCTGGCAGACTCACAGGTGAATACTCTTTGCTGCTAGCATAATTATAATTTCTCAAGTTCTTAAAATTAATTCTTAGTAGCCAAAAAAGACTCACCTTTTTTAGTTCTTTTTTTGTTTTTTTTGTTTTCTTTTTTTTTTTTGACAGGCAGAGTGGACAGTGAGAGAGACAGAGAGACAGGTCTTCCTTTGCCATTGGTTCACCCTCCAATGGCTGCCGCGGACAGCGCGCTGCGGCCAGCGCACCGCGCTCATCCGATGGCAGGAGCCAGGTGCCAGGTGCTTTTCCTGGTCTCCCATGGGGTGCAGGGCTCAAGCACTTGGGCCATCCTCCACTGCACTCCCGGGCCACAGCAGAGAGCTGGCCTGGAAGAGGGGCAACCGGGAGAGAATCCGGCGCCCCAATCGGGACTAGAACCCGGTGTGCCGGCGCCGCAAGGCGGAGGATTAGCCTATTGAGCCGCGGTGCTGGCCTTTAGTTCTTTTTAATCTTCTGTGTATTTTAAAAGACAACATAAAATTACATGAAGTCACTATTTTGTATTTATTTTATTTGTATTTCTTTTTTATCAGTGCCTCAGATTCATACCTAGTACTAGTTTACCCATCCATTGAATGTTTTTATTTTACTCTTTAAAGAAATGTGGCCTTTTTTTATTTGACAGGCAGAATTAGACAGTGAGAGAGAGAGAAAGGTCTTCCTTCCATTGGTTCACCCCCAGAGGGCTGGCACAACGCACCAATCCAAAGCCAGGAGCCAGGTGCTTTCCCCCTGTGAGTGCAGAGCCCAAGCAGTTGGGCCATCCTCCACTGCCTTTCTGGGCCACAGCAGAGAGCTGAACTGCAAGAGGAGCAACCGGGACAGAATCAGGTGCCCCAGTCGGGACTAGAACCCAGGGTGCCAGCACCGCAGGCAGAGGATTAGCCTAATGAGCCACGGCACCAGCCAGTATACATAGACTTTTGGTAGCTATTTAACCCCTTTTATTACTTCAAGTGTGTTTGTTTTACAGTTAATTATACTAGATATGTTTTTATTTATAAGTAATCCCTAGCTGCCTGTTCTTATATGAGAAATCAGAGTAATAGTTTTAGTATTGAGGTTATCCTACTCACGGGCCTATGTAGTCTGCAATAAATATCAGTTTGAAAATGATGTATAGGAGGCAGCGTTGTAGCATAATGAATTAAGCCACTGCCAGAGATACCAGCATCACATATGGGCACCAGTTCCAATCCCAACTGGGAAATCAGCGGAATGTGACCCAAGTTTGGGTCCCTGCCACCCTTGTGGGAGAGCAGAGTGAAGCTCCTGGCTCCTGGCTTCAGCATGACTCACACCTGGCTATTGCAGCCATTTGGGAAGTGAAACAGCAGATGAAAGATCAATTTCTCTGTCTCTCTCTGTCATATATATATATATATATATATATATATATATATATATATATATATATAAATATATATATAAATATCCTCCCTCTCTAACACATTCAAAAAAATAATAAACCATTTAAATAAAAGCCAAATGCTATGAAACAAAACCTATAGTCATTTATTCAGTTTGCATTTCAGTTGGTATTTTGAAGTTTGCTGATTTTTTAAATAGCATATTTTAAGGGAATCATGTTTTTAAAAACTCTTTGTAGGCATATACTTTATAGTTTGTGACTTTCAATATTTCAGTAATTAATCATGCCCTGTGCTGTTGTTTCATCTTCAGGAAATAATAACACAGGGGTAAGTATTGGATTAATGCGGACAGTATTGGACTTACTGTACAAAATTGGTAAAATACTGTCATGTTAAGCCAAAGCTTGAAATATTTTATATAATGAATATTATTTAATAAATAGTGTTCATTAGATAGGCAAACATGCACTTTATGATACTACTAACTATTCTAGGCAACATGTTAGAAGCAATTAATGCTAGTGGTGATATGGGAAAACTATTGAAAATCTTTTCATTATCATTGAAACTGAATAATAAAATATATACTGTCAATATTGTAAGAAACAAAAATCTTACAGGTATGATTTTTTGTCAGAAATGAATGGACCTTTTTAAACTGTATTTTCCAAATAATTTTTATGCCTATGGGGCATACAAAAAATCACTTGCTTTAAATTGGATTCTAATGATATTCCATAAGATAAAATGCAATTGGCCATATAGAATATTTTGTCAGTCATGGCCAAAGTTGTTCTGCGTGTCATGTATGTTCTTGCTTTTAGAATTCATATTTTGTACTGCCAAATTATATCACTTTTTTGTAGTCCCCAGATCCTAAATTTACAATTTTAAATAAAAGTAAAATAAAATCTTACCAAAATGAGCTAATTAGAAGCAAATTAACTAAAAAAATTGTAGTTAATTCCAATAAAAATAACGCAGCATCATTGTCCTTAACTCACCTTTTGTAAGGCACTTACATTTAGTATAACAAAATTATTTTGTATTGGTAACTAGTTAAAAACCTAGACACTTTAAGTCACTTTGGTAGCCAGCTTCCGAACTTTATCTCTGTAATATTGGCAGGCTATTTAACCTCTATATACTTTTTCTCGTCTGTCAAATGGATTTGCTAACACTACCTACTAAAGAAAATTACCTGTGAAATTAATTATGCATAGAAAAATATCAGATGACATGTAGAAGCTCTCAAATGTTAGCTAATACTGTACATTAACAAAATTTTTTTTATCTGGTTATTTGTTAGAATTCATAATGCACTTAAAGGAATACCAGATGACCGAGGTGGACTGTTTGACACAATCCAGCGCTCTAAGAATCACTATCAAAAAAGAGCATATCAATGTATAAAATGCCTGGTAGCTTTATTTAACAGTTGTACTATTGCTTACCAGATTTTACAGGTAAGAATGTTTTCTTCCATGACAATTTTACACAATTCTGAATCTGAATTTAGGACTACTTTAAAGAAAAATGATGAAAATTTAAAGTTGGCATTCTAATTGACATTGAAAATTATTCTGAAGTTCTTTACATATATAATTTTATTGTATTTTCAAGGGTAATGGAGATCTTAAGAGAAAGTGGACCTGGGCTGTGGAATGGCTTGGAGATGAACTAGAAAGAAGACCCTATCCTGGGAATCCACAGTACACATACCATAATTGGTCTCCTCCAGTACAAAGCAACGAAACATCAAATGGTTATTTTTTAGAAAGATCACATAGTGCTAGCATGACACTTGCAAAAGCTTGTGAACTCTGTCCAGATGAGGTAAAAAAGAATTTAAAGTTACAATTGGCAGCAGATAGAAATGGTAGAGATAAAAGTAAATTATTATGTTGTAGGCCAATATTTATTAGATTGTGTGTGTTGCAGTTTTGTTATTTCATCAATTAGCATAAATACTTATTTTTAATAGAGTTTACTTTTGGAAACAAATTGCCTAAAAATCATGTATCTGAAAAAATAGATTTTTTTCTCTGATTTATTTTATCTGTAGTAAATGAAAGATGCTGAAGTCAGCATTGTGAATTTTTTAAATTTATCTTAAAAGAGATTAAAAATAAATCTGGAGTTACTTTTATAGCCAAATTATATTTTTTCTGCTTAAGAAAACTGTGCCTTTACCTTTTCAAATAATCATAGATATCTTTTTCTTTTTTTACTTTTACTAAAATATAACTCATAATAATGGAAATGATTAATAACTAAAATACATCAAGCGCAGCAAAAGTTCTAAGGATTGTTATAGCCAAATTTTTTATCTGCAAATCTTTAAAATTAGGAGACAAATGACCAAGATGCCCCAGATGTCCATGAAACATCTCCACCAGAAGATACCTCTTTGTATCTCCATGCATCTGGATCTCAATATCAGCAGGTAAGAAAGAATTATATACAATTTTATCTCAAACCAATTTTTATGCTTTATTTAAAGTATATTTTGTTTTTTTCTTAAAGTTGACTGACAGCTGAGACTGAATGATAATAAACTATCTAGAACAGTTCTGTGCCAAGATCAGAAGAAGAATGTTTGGACTGTATCATATTACAAGATGTTTCATCTTACCCCTGTGGTATTTTCCTACCGCGTGTTACTTAATAAAATTGAGTGGTATTTCATATCAGTGTAAAATGAGTCATATTTTGGAGAAATGTGAAGCAAAAGTAACTTGATTACTTAGTCTAAAATTTAGTGACCAGTAACAGAGAAAGAAAGGAGAAGAGAAACAGATACAGAAAGACAAATAGAGTTCCTACCCTCTTTAACTTTGCACATAACCACAAAGCCAGAAACGTGATTTAGGCCTCATTTGATGGAAGGAACCTAACACCTGTGCCATTGCCTTCTGCCTCCTAAAATTAACATTGACTACAAGCTGTAATTCAGAACCAGAGTTGAGATTAGAACCCAGGCACTTTGACATGGGATTGGGTTTTCTTAACCACTAAGCTAATTGCCCACTTTTAAAACTATTTTGGAGGCCAGCACTGTCGTTGATAAAACAAGTTTAGCCACTGCCTACAATACAGCCTGCCATATTGGAGTGCCCACTGAGTCCTTGCTGCTGTACTTCCAGTCAAATTCCCTAGTTTTTTGCCTGATATTGCCTCCCATGTGGAAGACACAGATGTAGTTATAGGCTCCTGAGTTTGGCCTGGCCAAATAGTTGTGGCCATCTGGCAAGATGGAACATTCCTGTCTATATCTCTCCATCTCAGATCAGTCTGCCTTCTAAATAAATAAATAAATCTTAAAAAAAGACTTCTTAATAAAAATGCTTTCAAAAATCAGTAGATAGTTTACTGTGGCAAAGAGGATACAGAATGACAAAAATAACATAGAGAAGAAACTTCATGAGAACTTTTCTTTTGAAAATAAGTATTTGGAGGGAAAGATTCTAGAAAAATTATCTTAAAAGTTAAGCCACAATTCAGGAACCAGTTCCGTTCTTTTTAGGCTGATGTTCTTAAATTTAGTATGTCTTATAATTACCCAAAAGTACTTGAAAAGAAGATAAGTTCTTATTTTTTTTTAAGATGTATTCATTTATTTGAAAATCAAAGATTGAGGGAGACAGAGAGAGGTCTTCATCCACTAATTCACTCTTCAAATGGCTACGGTGGCCTGAGCTGGGCTAGGCCAAAACAAGGAGATTGATTCTGTTTCCCACTTGAGAGCAGGAGCCTGAGGACTTGGGCCATCCTCCATCACCATTCCAGGCAATAGCAGGGACTGGATTGGAAGCAGAGCAGCCAGGACTTGAACTGGCACCTATATAGGATGCCAGCATGGCAGACCAATTGCTTAACCTGGTGTCAGCCCCAGCAATGTAACTCTTTAAACACTTTCCCTATGAAAGTAAAACCAGATACCATCAGAGACTCACAGATTTGTGTGTGTACATTTTGTCAAAACACTTCATCTGCTTGTTTCTTATTTTCTTTCTAATATAGGAATCAGTTTTATAACTGCTAGGGAGCTTTTTAAAGTTCTAGGAATAAAATAGTTCTTGAGCAGGAGTGGAAAGCTTTTTTTCTGCCAAGGGACATTTGGATATATAATATCACCTATGGGTGATATGAATTTGTCAGCTTAAAAACTAGCCCACAAGGCCAGCAGGTAGCATAAGAGGTTAACCTACTGCATGCAATGCCAGCATATCCTTCATGGATGCCAGTTAGGGTCCCAGCTGCTGCACTTCCAATCCAACTCCCTGCCTATTCCTGGGAAAGCAGCAGAAGATGGCCCAAGTCCTTGGGCTCTTGTACCCACATAGGAGACCCAGAAGAAGTTCCTGGGTTCTGGCTTCAGATGATACCAGCTGTGGCCATTGCAGCCATTATGGGAGTGAAGATGATGGAAGTGAAATGAAGTGAAGTAGATGGAAGATCCCTCCCTGCCTCTCTATAACTCTACCTTCCAGATAAATAAAATAAAATCCAGTCCAGCTCTCTGCTGTGGCCTGGGAAGGCAGTGGAAGATGGCCCGAATCCTTGGGCCCTGCACCCACAGGGGATCCCAGGGGAAGCACCTGGCTCCTGGCTTTGGATCAGCACAGTGCGCTGGCTGTAGCGGCCACTGGGGGTGAACCAACGGAAAAGGAAGACCTTTCTCTCTGTCTCTCTCTCTCTCTCTGTCCACTCTGCCTGTCAATTAATTAATTGATTTTAAATCTTAAAAAAAATTAGTTTGCTAAAAGTTATTTGAGTTTTGAGTCCTACCTACTAAATGTTGGCAGAGCCAGCCCAAATTATTTTACTGGCCTCATACAGCTTTCAAGTCAGAAGATTTTCCACCCCTATTTTGGACAGAATTGGCCCGTCATTATGAAGTTTAATTGTAATGTATGAAAAGTTTGGGCCGGCGCCGTGGCTCAACAGGCTAATCCTCCGCCTTGCGGCGCCGGCACACCGGGTTCTAGTCCCGGTCGGGGCACCGGATTCTGTCCCGGTTGCCCCTCTTCCAGGCCAGCCCTCTGCTGTGGCCCAGGAGTGCAGTGGAGGATGGCCCAGGTGCTTGGGCCCTGCACCCCATGGGAGACCAGGAAAAAGCACCTGGCACCTGGCTCCTGCCATCGGATGAGCGCAGCGCGCCGACCGCGGCGGCCATTGGAGGGTGAACCAACGGCAAAGGAAGACCTTTCTCTCTCTGTCTCTCTCTCTCACTGTCCACTCTGCCTGTAAAAAAAAAAAAAAAAAAAAGTTTGACGTGCAGATCTTTTTCATCCTTTTAGAGAACTCATGTGCATGGACAGCCATATATAGGACCAGCAGCTGATCACTTGAACAGCACTCAGAAAACTGGCCAACAAACAGAAGAAAATTACGAAGACAATGAAGAAGTATTCTTATCTCAAATAAAGAATCAATGAAATACATACCATTAGCTAGTTGTTAAGATGCAATACTCAGGCCTTACAGGCCAAAATTTCTATGCCTGAGTAATATATTAAAACTAGGGAAGCTATTCTAAATCAACATGGAATTGAATCTTTTCACTGTCACATATGCAGAAATTTGCTATCATTATAAACTGCCCACAGGATAAAGTGTATAGTGTTTTATAATAAACGGCTATAATACTATTTAAATGGCAAACGTGTGTATAGTATATTAATGTTATATTAATGTTTGTTAATTATTAAGCAAAAACCTTCTTGTGAAAAAGCTATATACAAACACAAAAATAAATTCTCTTAGTGTCCATTGCATTCTGCAACTAGTAATGCTTGCCTCATACAGATCAACCCGTTTACCAAAAACAAGAGAGAAAAGGATCATAAAATAGCCTTTCCACATCAATCCAATCTTTTTAATTCTTGTTTTAGGATATGTACGTCTGGTAGGTAACTTGAATTATATGTTGATGCGGAACACTTCTGATGTATTATTCCTAGGTACTTTTCTTTGTATTTTGATTTTGATTTTAAGTGGATCACTTTTAATTCTGTAGTCACGTTGTAACATTTAGCATGACTTCTCACCAGTGGGAAGAGAATTATCCAACTGATAGAAGTTGTCCAAAATTGGCAGTTTTATCAGACTCAGTTTTCATACTTAAGATAAATATGAAATGGAGAGGAATGTGACAAGCAATTTTTATTGCACATATGTTCATCACATTTAATATTTGATGATTCAGTATCTTCATGGGGTAAAGAATATTGGTAGGAATTTTGAAGTATGAGAACAAATGTTTAAAAGTTTCCTATGCCAGAAGGTGTGAAACATAATGAAAGACTGTATTTTGGTGTGTACTTGTTCTGGTTTTTTGGCTTTCTTTTTGTTATAATTTATTAGATACAGCTTCAGAAACTTGACTTCTGTATTTCCCACAAAGTGAACAGAAACAGTAATCATAGTGCTTTGAAATGCCATTGTACCAATATTCTATCTGAAAGCAAGACTTCTAGTTGTTCTTCTGTTGTTTCAAAATTCTTACTGTTTTAAAGGGATGTTTAATAAAATATGTTCTTCTGCCCAACTAGCATAAATCTAAAATACCATTTTTAAAATAAACACTTGCTCAAGGTTTCCAAAAAACTTACGAGTTAATGCTTTGTTAAGAAGATATTTGGTAACTTGAATGTGTACATATTTTGGAACCTATCAAAAAACGAAGTATCTGCCAACAGATATAATATGTCTATATACTACTTAAATATTTTGCTGTTTTGTTTTATAGAAATTACTTTGCTGAATTCACAAATAGAATTTGATTTAAAAAGAATTTTGTCTCTACTTTCTTGTTGTTTCTTATATTCTTAAAGAGTACACATTAAACTTTTATTATTTGCGTAGTATCCATTACATTGAATTCAACATTCCAGACATAGTGAATTTTTGTGCATAAAAATGACTTTACTAAGGATTTAGAAAAGCAATTACATTATTACATTGTAAAAAATTTGCTGTCATATTCAGTCTGGTAATTTTATGACATTTTTATAAACCCAGTTCTTGTTATTTTAATATTTAAGTCTTGTCAAGACACCATAAGTACCAAATTAGTGAATTTGGACTCATTTCAAATGCCCAATGTTTTCTTTTTTTAAAAGCTTTTATTCAATGAATACACTTTTCATAGGTACAACTTTAGGAATATAGGGGTTCTTTCCCCTATACCCACCCTCCCACCCTGACTCCTGTCCCACCCCCTACTTACTCTTTCTCATACTGATGATGTAGAAGTGTGTACTGAAGTCTTTCACCAAATTTGTACCTTTTTGAGTATATATGTAGATACTGTTTTTTTTTTTTTTTTTACAGGCAGAGTGGACAGTGAGAGAGAGAGACAGAGAGAAAGGTCTTCCTTTGCCGTTGGTTCACCCTCCAATGGCTGCCGCGGTCGGCGCGCTGCGGCCGGCGCACCGCGCTCGTCCGATGGCAGGAGCCAGGAGCCCGGTGCTTTTCCTGGTCTCCCCCATGGGGTGCAGGGCCCAAGCACCTGGGCCATCCTCCACTGCACTCCCGGGCCACAGCAGAGGGCTGGCCTGGAAGAGGGGCAACCGGGACAGAATCCGGTGCCCCGACCAGGACTAGAACCCGGTGTGCCGGCGCCACAAGGCGGAGGATTAGCCTGTTGAGCCATGGCGCCGGCCGTAGATACTGTTTTCTGTAAATAACTTATTTCCCTCCATTCTCTACAATTTGTTTAAAAGAATAAAGTCCAGGCCGGCGCCGTGGCTCAACAGGCTAATCCTCCGCCTTGCGGCGCCAGCACACCGGGTTCTAGTCCCCGGTCGGGGCGCCGGATTCTGTCCCGGTTGCCCCTCTTCCAGGCCAGCCCTCTGCTGTGGCCCGGGAGTGCAGTGGAGGATGGCCCAAGTGCTTGGGCCCTGCACCCCATGGGAGACCAGGATAAGCACCTAGCACCTGGCTCCTGCCATCGGATGAGCGCGGTGCTCCGGCCGCAGCACGCCGACCGCGGCAGCCATTGGAGGGTGAACCAACGGCAAAGGAAGACCTTTCTCTCTGTCTCTCTCTCTCTCACTGTCCACTCTGCCTATCAAAAAAAAAAAAAAAGAATAAAGTCCAAAGTTAAATCTGGTCTTGTTAACTTAGGAACACTTCTGCCTTAAATACTCATGATTTTTATAACAGCATTCTTTTTTTTTTTCATTGAATACCTTTATTAGACATTTTGTAGATTATAGACTACATTCTGTATCTTTTGTACAAACGCACTTTCAAAGGCCAAAAGGACTCTTGTAAGACAGCAAAGAGATGACACTGTGTCCTACATGGCAGTACGTGTGTCATCAACAAGACGACAGAGACAATTTCAGTAACAGCTTTCATGTGTGGTCTCTAGGCCCCAAAGATACAGCCAGGCGGAAATGCTGGTCTTGAATTTTCTTTTTTTTTTTTCTTTTATTTAGGATATAAATTTCCAAGGTATGACTTATGGATTACAATGGCTTTCCCCCCATATTTTCCCTCTCCCCCCGCAACCCTCCCCCCTTGCCCGCTCCCTCCACCCTTTCGTTCACATCCAGATTCATTTTCAATTTTCTTTGTATACATGTGATCGATTTAGCATGTGTTACGTAATGAATTCGTCCCTTTGCCCTCATATAGTAACACAAAGTGGAATATACTCTTTGAGTTCTCATTTTAGCATTGAGTCACATTGTATAGCACATTAAGGACAGAGATCCTACATGAAATATATATATATATATATATATATATATATATATATATATATATGTTTGAAATTGATTAATTTTTTGATGCCGTTTCCAATGTAACACTGATTTTTTTCTTTTTTTTTTTCCTTTTCAATTATCTTTATATAGAGAAGATCGGCTCAGTATGTATTAAGTAGAAATTTTCATCAGTTTGCATCTACACAGAAACACAAAGTGTAAAAATACCGTTTCGGCACAAGTTAACAGCGTTACTTCACATTAGATAACATAATAAGGACAGATCCCACATGGGATATAGGTACACAGTGACTCCTGGTGTTGATTTAACAATTTGACACTCTTATTTATGGCGTCAGGAATCTCCCTAGGCTCTAGTCATGAGTTGCTGAGGCTATGGAAGCCTTTAGGATTCGCCGATTTTGGTTCTATTCCGACAGGGTCACAGTCAAAGTGGAGGTCCCTTCCTCCCTTCGGAGAAAGGTACCTTCTTCTTTGGTAGCCCCGTTCCTTCCACTGGGATCTCACTCGCTGAGGTCTTCCCTTTAGGTCTTCTTTTTTTTCCTTTTTCAGAGTGTCTTGGCTTTCCATGCCTAAAATAACAGCATTCTTTTAAATGCAATCTTAATGATTTTCAATTTAAATGAGGTTATCTGAATTTCAAAAAAAATACAGAAACTGAGATCATACGAGTTCAAAGAATTGAGAGAACATTTTTTGCAGTTCTAAAATGGCCATTATTTCTCCATTCAAAAACACATTTATGGTGATGGTATAGAAAAGACCTTGTAATTTTCCAATATAAAATATAAAACTTCCTCAATGCAAATAAGCCACTTGCTGGGGTTTCTGTTTACTTGGGAGAATATAACAACAGTCATATGGAATGCCAGATGTGTCTAAGAATTTGACCATATGGATGAATCTTTGGATCTTTGTTGGATTTATCAACTTTCATTATTGTCATGTGTTTTGATATATATAAGTCCACCTTATTTATTCTTCAGCTTCAATATCATAAATATGCTGTACTCAAGGCATGGAACAAATACAAATTATAGTGGTAACTATAGGCTATCAGTAAATCTATACTGGAATCTCCACCTGAAGGCAAGCTGTGGTTGGCTTATTTCCAAGATTAAGACAAAATACTTGCAAGATCATTCACCAAATATCAATACTTGTAGCCTCCTTTATCTGCATTATTAAAAGCAAGGTCAAATTTTTTTTCTAGTTTTAATGAACTGCTTCCTTTTTTGTGGATCACACAGAGCTTTTGCACAAAAAATTCATTTGTTCCAACCTTCTTTCTTTAATTAGGCTTTTAAAATGGCAGTTGCTTTCTATCCACAAAAATATACTAAACTAATCAAAAGATATCATCTTTCTGAGCTCATATTAGACAATTCTGGTTGATCCAATTTAGTGTATGAAAGACTAGCCTGAGATCAAACTTAATGCCTTCTGTTTAATTGCACTAACCCATGCATGTGCTTCCAAAAAAGTTTCTTTTCTCCTCATTGGAGTCAAGTGAGAAGATAAAACCCCAATGTTGATTTTCATCTTTAATTTGTGAGACAAGTAAGCCAGGTTTCTCATTGTTATCTTTGTATTCTGGCTTTTTTCCCCCGCTTACTTGAAAAAGTGCAGATTCCCACTGA
Organism: Sylvilagus floridanus; assembly: GCA_949820135.1. Classification (NCBI taxonomy): domain Eukaryota; kingdom Metazoa; phylum Chordata; class Mammalia; order Lagomorpha; family Leporidae; genus Sylvilagus; species Sylvilagus floridanus. The sequence continues at coordinate 248,807 of CATKVR010000033.1, read as the reverse complement.
TCTCATTTGTTAGGCATATAAAGATTTCCATCCTGGGCCCAACTTTCTATCACAGCAAATTAAGCTACTGCTTTCTCACAGCAAGTTAAGCTACTGATATCAGATTCCTGGCTGAAATCTTGACTTCACTGCTTCTGATCCATCATCCTGCTAATGCTCCTGGAAAGGCAGCAGAAATGATATTTCTGGGACCCTGCTATTCACATCTGAGACCTGGAAAGAATTCTAGGTTCCTGGACGTGGTTGTTGAAGCCATTTGGATATTGAGCCTATGAATGGAAGAATGCTCTTAACTTCTCTTTGTCTGCCTTTTAAATATGTGTTAAAAAAAAAAAAAAAAAGCCAAAAGACATGAAGTCCAAACCTGGCTATTGTGTCTATCCCATTTTGAGAGTGACCCAATGAATGGAAGGTCTGCCTTTTGCTTTTCCTCCACTCTTTTAAATGAGTAAGTCTAGAATTTCTATCCTATTGGAATGAATATTTCTGTTTCCTTTCTCTTTTTGTGAATTCTAGTTTTCTTAGAATCTAGAGACTCTTAAAAAGAACAATGAGACAACAAATCCAATAAGGCTTCTTGAATTGTTGCCCAGTTTTTGCATAAGTAAGCTTACATAGAATGCCTATGCAAGAAGAACCCCCTGATTTACATGACTTGAGTGTCAGCATCTTTATTTTTTGAAATCAAGCAATCTAGCACTGCTTGCATATATCATTAGCTTCTGACAGAAATTGACTTGCCATCAGCCAGAGGCAGAAGGAAGGTGGAGGGAGACTATCTGTAATCAGGGTACACATTTTAGTGTTATTTATATGGAAATTAGCCCTCTTCTAAATAATTTCTTGAGTATCCGAATCATTTTCATCATCAGTGATTTTTCAGTAGACCCTGCATCAAACCAAACATGCATTCAAAGCCAAAATACTTCAATTAGTCATTTTCACAATCCATTTAGTAAAGATTGTTCATGAAGCTGACACTACCGCTCCAAAAAAATTTATGGACCTCCTTACCTCTATAGCTCTTGATTTTATAGGGTCTTGATTTTACCTTTACTCTATGGAACTATTGTTTTGCTGACTTCCAGTTACACAGTTGCTATATGTTATCTTATTTTTTGAAGATTGATTTGTTTGAAAGGCAGAGTTAGAGTGAGAGACAAAGTGATCTTTCATCAGCTGGTTCACTCCCTAAATGGCTACAACACTCAGAGCTGGGCTGGACCATAGACAGGATCCAAGAAGTTCTTCCAGGTCTCCCACATGGGTGCAGGTGTCCAAAGACTTCATCCATTGTCTGTTGTTTCCCAGGTGCATTAGTAGGGAGCTGGATTGGAAATAGAGTAGGAAGTAGGAGTGGTGGGTGCTGGATTTACTCATTATGCCACAGTGCAGTCCTACCATGTGTTATCAGTGTATTTTTTTTTCCCAAAGAAAACTTTTATTTAATGAAGACAACTTTCATAAGTATAACTTTAGGATAAATTCCCACCGTACTAACATTCCCTCTTCCCTTCCTCCTCCCTCTACCATTCCCACTCCCATTCTTCATTAAGATTAGTTTTCAATTAACTTTATACACAGCAGACCAACCCTATACCAAGTAAAGATTTCAATAATTTGTACATATACACACATAGAAACACAAAATTTTAAAAAAAACTGAGAACAAGTTTTATAGTTAATTCACACAGTACAACTTATTAAGGACAAAAGATTCTGTATGAGGAGTAAGTTCACAGTGACTCCTGTTAATTTACCAATTAACACTCTTAGGTAAGATGCCAGTGATCACTTGAAGGTCACATGAGCTGCCAAGGCTATGGAAGCTTTTTGAGTCCATAATCTCCATCAGTATTTAGGCTAGGCCATAAGCAAAGTGGAAGTTCTTGCCTCCCTTCAGAGAAAAGTACATCCTTCTATGATGGTGCTTTCTTTCCAGTGGGGTTTCACAGAGATAATTTATGTAGGGCATTTTTTTTTCTGCCACAGAGTTTTGGCTTTCCATCTCAGGGCTTTTCAGCCAGACCAGAATGCGTGGAGGGCAGATTCTGAGGTTAACATGCAACTTTAAGTGATTGTCATTCTATGAGACTGCTGTGTGGACTGGTTGGAACACTCTCTCCTTTTAATTCTATTATTACAGACATTTGATCTTATTTGTAATGATCTGTTTAACACTTGATCCCATCTATCTGATCACTTTAACACTTAATATGGATACATTTAACTGTTAAGATAGCATTTATACAACCCAGCTTAAGAGATTGGGGGTCCCATGGCAGGTTTTTTAATTATAACTTTTGAAATAAGTCCATATGAATGTATGCAGAACTATGCAGCTATACAGTTACAAACTTCCTCCTTTCACTCCTACTCTTATTTTTTACTGAGATTGATTTTTGAATTTATATATGTATGATTAATTCTATGTTAAACAAAGAGGTCAACAAACAGTGTGAAGAATAGAGAAAACTTGTTCCTCAACAATCAAGGAAAAGGCTGTTTAGGTCATTGCTTCTCGAAGTGTCAATTTCACTTCTACAGATTTCCTTTTATGTGCTCTATAGGTTATCACAGATCAGGGAAAACATAAGATATTTTTCCCTTTAGGACTAGCTTATTTCACTAAATATGATGTTTTACAGATTCATCCATTTTGCTTCAACCAACCAGATTTCATTTTTTTACTATTGTATAGAATGCCACAGATTTAAATATCCCATAATTTTTTAAAGATTTATTTATTTGAAAGAGTTACACAGAGAGAGGAAAGGCAGAGAGAGACAGAGAAGTCTTCCATCCACTGGTTCACTCCCACTTGTCCTCAACAGCTGGAGCTGTCCCAATCTGAAGCCGGGAGCCAGGAGCTTCTTCCGGGTCTCCCACATGGGTGCAGGAGCCCAAGGACTTGGGCCATCTTCTACTGCTTTCCAAGTCCACAGCAGAGAGCTGGATCCTAAATGGAGTAGCCAGGTCTCAAACTGCTGACACTTCAGGCCAGGGGCATTAACTGGCTGCACCACAGCACCAGCCCTTCCCATAATAACTTTTAATAGTCTTCACTTGACAGGATGTTAGATTGCTCCATGTCTTAGCTATTGTGAATTGAGCTGCAGTAAACATGATGGTAGAGAGAGCTCTTCCCTATGCTGATTTAATTTCCTTTGGGTAAATTCCCTGGAGTTGCATAGCTGGTTCATATGGTAGGTTTATATTCAGATTTCTAAGGTATTTCCATACTGTCTTCTACAAAGGGCTATACCACTTTACATTCCCACATCATCATTGTTGATTTCTGAGTGATTGCCATTCTAACTGGAGAGAGGTAAAACCTCATTGTGATTTTGATTCATGTTTTCCTGATAGCTAGAGTTCCTGAGGATTTTTTCATGTGAGTGTTGACCATTTGGGTCTCCTCTTTTGAAAAATGTCTAAGTCCTTTGCCCATTTCTAGACTGGGTTGTATATTTTGTTGTGGTAGAGATTCTTGATCTCTTTGTAGATTCTGGTTATTAATCCTGTATCAGTTACATAATTCATTTTTTCCAGATGAGAAAAATTGGTTAGTTCTTCTTTAAATGTCTGGTAGAATAAGCAGTGAATCCCTCCGGACCTGGGCTTTTCTTTGTTGGTAAGGCCTTTATTACTGATTCAATTTCTGACTCAGTTATGAGTCTGTTTAGGTTTTCTATGATGTGTTAGTTCAATGTAAGTAGGTTGTATGTATCAATGAATCTATCCATTTCTGGTAGATTTCCCAGTTTGCTGGCACACAATTCTTTGTAGTAATTTCTGATGACTTTGTTATTTTGATTGGTATTGCATTAAATCTTTAAATTGCTTTTGGGAGAATGGACATTTTGATGATGCTGATTCTTCCAATCCATGAGCATGGAAGATTTTTCCATTTTTTCATACTCTCTTCTGTTTCTTTCTTTAAGGTTTTTTAGTTCTCATCACAGAGATCTTTAACATCCTTGGTTAAGTTTATTCCAAGGTATTTGATTGTTTTTATAGCTATTGTGAATGGGATTGATCTTAGCAGTTCTTTCTCAGTCATGTCATTGCCTGTGTATATAAAGGCTGCTGATTTTTGTGCATTGCTATTACATCCTGCTACTTTGCCAAACTCTTCTATGAGTTCCAGTGGTCTCTTAGTAGAGTTCTTTGGCTCCCCTAAGTAGGGAATCACATCATCTGCAAAGAGGGGTAGTTAGAGTTCTTTCTTCCCAATTTGTATCCCTTTAATTTCTTTTTCTTGCCTAATGACTCTGGCTAAGACTTCCAGGACTATATTGAATAGCAGTGGTAAGAGTGGGCATCCCTGTCTAGTACCAGATCTCAGTGGAAATGCTTCCAACTTTTCTCCATTCAACAGATGCTGGCCATTGTTTTTTCATAAATTGCTTTGATTATATTGAGGAATGTTCCTTCTATACCCAGTTTGCTTAGGGTTTTCATCATGAAAGGGTGTTGTATTGTGTCAACTGCTTTCTCTGCATCTGTTGAGATAATCATATGGTTTTTGTTCTGAAGTCTTTTAATGTGGTGTATCACATTGTTGATTTCCAAACATTGAACCAGCCCTGCATACCAGGGATAAATCCCACTTGGCCTGGGTGGATGATCTTTCAGATGAGTTGTTGCATTCTATTGGCCAGGATTTTTGCGTCTATGTTCATCAGGGAAATTGGCCTGTAATTCTCTTTTTCTGCTGCATCTCTTTCAGGTTTAGAAAGTAAGGTGATGCTGGCTTCATAGAAAGAATTTGGGGGATTCCTCTTTTTTTTTTTTTTTTTTGATTGTTCTGAATAGTTTGAGAAAAATTGGTTAGTTCTTCTTTAAATGTCTGGTAGAATAAGCAGTGAATCCCTCCGGACCTGGGCTTTTCTTTGTTGGTAAGGCCTTTATTACTGATTCAATTTCTGACTCAGTTATGAGTCTGTTTAGGTTTTCTATGATGTGTTAGTTCAATGTAGGTAGGTTGCATGTGTCCAGGAATCTGTCCATTTCTGGTAGATTTCCCTGTTGCTGGCATACAAGTCCTTATAGTAATTTCTGATGAATTTTTATTTATGTGCTATCTGTTCTTATCTTTCCTTTTCTCATCTGATTTTATTGATTTTGGTCTTTTCTCTTCTTTTTTAGGGTGTCAATTTTGTTTATTCTTTCAAAAAACCAGCTCTTCACTTAGCTGATTTTTTTTGCAATTTTTTGGGGGTTCAATCCTATTGATTTCTTCTCTGATTTTAATTATTTCTCTTCTCCTACTAGATTTGGGTCTGGTTTGCTGCAGTTTTTCTAGATCCTTGAGATGCGTTGAGAGCTCATTTATTGGGTGCCTTTCCAATTTCTTGATGTATTCACCTATCGCTATAAATTTTCCTCTCAACACAGCTTTTGCCGTATCCCATAAGTTTTGATATGTTGTGCCGTTGTCCTCATTTACTTCCAGAAAGTTTTTGATTTCTCTTTAAAAAAGCAATCTCCTTCAGGTTATGTTTATCTGGGAATGTTTTCATCTTTCATTATCTATTTGAGAGGTAGAGTTACAGATGGAGAGACAGAAAGAAAGGTCTTCCATCTGCAAGTTCATGTCCCAGATGGTCACACCTAGAAAATCCAAGGGCAGGAGACAAGAGGTTACTTCAGGTCTCTCAAGGCAGGTGCAGGACCCCAAGCACCTGGTCCATCTTATACTGCTTTCCCAGGCCAAAGCAAAGAGCTGGAAAGGAAGAGAGGCAGCCAACAAAGAAACTGGTTCCCACATGGGATGCTGGCACTACAGGAAGGTTTGCCTTGCTTATTTTGCCACAGTATCAGCAATCCATTTCTCCATTTTTGAAGAGCAGTTTTCTCAGAGGATTAGAGTGTTTGTCTCAGCACTTGAAATATTTCAATTCTGTTGCCTTGGGCTTACAAGGTTTTAAGGAGACAGCTGCTGATAATCTTATTGGGAATCCTTTGTATAAGAATTGTAAATTCTTACCTGTTGGATCCAAGATTCTCTTCTTCTTGGGTTTCAAATGTTTCATTATAATGTGTGTTAGTATAAATTGTTGGGTTCATCTTACTTGATGTTTTGAGCTCCTTGCATATTTCTGCTCTTCCCTTTCATCAAATTAAGAAGATTTTTTGCCATTGTCCACTAAAATATTCTCTCTTTCATTCTTTTATGTCCAAAATGCATCAAGACACTTGTTCTATTTCCCCTTAAGTTCTGTTTACTTTTCTTGCTATTTAGACTTCATAGTTTCTATAGTTTAATCACAAAGCTAAGTACATTTTATAAAAATAAAAAACTGACTAAATTAATAAAAAGTTTGAATTATCATTATAACAACAAAAACTTCAGATTCATACCCTGAAAACATTTTTTTTTTTTGATAGGCAGAGTGGACAGTGAGGGAAAGATTTCTTTACCATTGGTTTACCCACCAATGGCCGCTAAGGCCAGCGCACCGTGCTGATCCGAAGCCAGGAGCCAGGTGCTTCTCCTGGTCTCCCATGCGGGTGCAGGGCCCAAAGACTTGGGCCATCCTCCACTGCACTCCCGGGCCACAGCAGAGTGCTGGCCCTGAAAGAGGGGCAACTGGGACAGAATCTGGTACCCTGACTGGGACTAGAACCTGGTGTGTGTTGCCGCAGGTGGAGGATTAGCCTAGTGAGCCACGGGGCTGGCCTGAAAACATTTTCTTACATTTTTCTGATAAGTATGCCATCTTGCCAATGTGACATGCCTGCTTATATTTTGTTCCTTCCTCTTCTGACTGCATTTTGATGTGAAGTATTGAAATCAGGATCATCTTTTGCTCTTCAATGCCCTTCTCAATTGATACTGAATAAAAAAAATCAAGGGTTTAGTTTTCCAACTGCCACATTTCTTTCTGACACCCCTAACCTCAAAATTCTTCAGATGCTTCTTATTGCTTACAAATTGTCCACACTACACAATTTTTATTTCCATGACAGATTAATATTAGAAACTCCTTTAAGTAAATTAAAAAGTGTGTTCCATAACATCACAGATTCAATGCTATATTTAACACTGGATATCCAGCTTTTATAATAGTGTGTGGATTCTTATTCCCTGTGAGTTAATTATCCCTCATAACTTCACAGGCATTGTTTAACAAAACTCATTATTGCTTTGGCTATTCTCATCTAATTTCTGTACAACTCAGTGTCTTTAACATAAACTTCAGTGCCATCCCTTTGAAAATACTTTCTAATACTCTACAATAATTAAAATGTTATATTTCCAGGTTTCACCCAAATCACAACTGTGAAGATTTCTCAACTCAAATATCCACTTCATTTGAACAGCTATAACATCTTTCACATATATATTCTACAAAGATGAATATGGTAAGTCTCTGTATAATGTAACTGTTTCCAGTCTAGCTGGTATTTACCAAATATACCTTATTACTACTTGAGACATTTTAATGCCTATACTGCATATTTGATTTCTTCAATTGTGTCATAGCAGAGGCAATATTTCAAATTTATTTGTTCAGGACAAGCCCCATGGTATGTAAGATGTAGTCTTAGCCTACAGTGCTGACATCCCATATGGGAATAAGTCCAAGTCTCTGTTCGTGTACCCAGGAAAGCAATGGAATATGGTCCATGTTCTTGGAGCCCTGTGTCCAATTGGGAGATCTAGATTAAGTTCCTGAGTCCTTGCTTTGGCCTGGCCTAATTCTCAGCATTGCAGACATTTAGTGAATAAGCCAGTAGATGTAAGATCTCTCCCTCTTTCTCTCTCTTCCCTTTCTCTGCCTTTCAAATAAATAAATAAGTCCTTAAAATTATTTATTCTCTCACTACATTGGAGTTTATAAAAATGTTCTGGTCATTTGAAGTAAATAAGTTCCTGGATCCTGGATTCAGCCCAAGGCCACCACCAGTATTCATTCCTGACTCTTTCTCCCTCCCTATTTCCCTTCCTCCCTCTCTCAAACTCTGTCATTCTGCCTTTCAAATAAATAAATATTGAAAGGACATTCTCAATATCATATATTTTTTTTTTTTACCGCAGAGTGGACAGTGAGAGAGAGAGACAGAGAGAAAGGTCTTCCTTTGCCGTTGGTTCACCCTCCAATGGCCCCCGCGGTCGGCGCGCTGCGGCCGGCGCACCGCGCTCGTCCAATGGCAGGAGCCAGGTGCCAGGTGCTTTTCCTGGTCTCCCCATGGGGTGCAGAGCCCAAGCACCTGGGCCATCCTCCACTGCACTCCTGGGCCACAGCAGAGGGCTGGCCTGGAAGAGGGGCAACCGGGACAGAATCCGGCGCCCCGACCGGGACTAGAACCCGGTGTGCCGGCGCCGCAAGGCGGAGGATTAGCCTGTTGAGCCACGGCGCCGGCCTATATTTTTAAAAAATAAAAAGATGTTTCTATTCCTTTGAGAGGCAGAGCTTCAAATGCTGGGAGCTGCATGGGAAGTGGAGCAGCTGGAATGCAAACCGGCATCCACATAAATATAGACACTGTAAGCAGAGGCTTAACCTACTTTGCCATAGCGCCAACCCTTCTCATATCCTTATTGTACAAAGTGGGAAAACCAAATCCATACATTGTTCTAAAGCAGGTAAAAATGTAGGTTGAATCATTTTGTAAATAATATAGCCATAATTCCATAGCACTGTATTTACATATCATTCTTAGGTTCTGAAGTACAAATTATGCCCTATATCATATATCATAAAAAATATAAAAAATCACCTAAGAAAAAAGTATATTTTATGGCATTTCTCCTTGTATTATAGATCAAGTTGTATAAAAATTATATAATTGAAAACATTTGAAGAATGAAAAATGGGAATGACAGTCTGTAAACTGCAATATTTTTCTCTTCTAGTGCAGCTACTCTACTAAAAATGTCTTTGATGACTTTTCCTCTTTGTAGCATAAAGTAACACTTGTTATTTAAATTATAGTGCAGAATCACAGACTTTCATTTAGCATTCAAGCTTTGTAGAAACAAAACCAAATTAAAATCTTTTTTTTTTTTTTTTTTACAGGCAGAGTGGACAGTGAGAGAGAAAGACAGAGAGAAAGGTCTTCCTTTGCCGTTGGTTCACCCTCCAATGGCCGCCGCGGTCGGTGCGCTGCGGCCGGCGCACCGCGCTCGTCCGATGGCAGGAGCCAGGAGCCAGGTGCTTTTCCTGGTCTCCCCATGGGGTGCAGGGCCCAAGCACCTGGGCCATCCTCCACTGCACTCCCGGGCCACAGCAGAGGGCTGGCCTGGAAGAGGGGCAACCAGGACAGAATCCGGCGCCCCGACCGGGACTAGAACCTGGTGTGCCGGCGCCGCAAGGCGGAGGATTAGCCTGTTGAGCCACGGCGCCGGCCTCAAATTAAAATCTATGATCTAAAATACAGAGTATGAAAATAAAGGGCCTGCTTAAATTAAACTCACGCATATTCATTTTTTTAAAGAATTATTTATTTTACTTGAAAGTTAGAGTTACATAGAAAGAGAAGAGGCAGAGAGAGGGAGAGACAGAGAGAGATAGAGAGAAATACACAGAGAGAGGTCTTCCATTGATGGTTCACTATATAACTGGCCACAATGGCTGGAGCTGCGCCTATCTGAAGCCAGGAGCCAGGAGCTTGCTCTGGGTCTCCCATGTGGGTGCAGGGGTCCAAGGACTTGGGCCATCCTCTGCTGATTTCCCAGACCACAGCAGAGGCTGGACAGGAAGTGGAGCAGCCAGGTTCTGAACCAGTGCCCATATGTGATGCTGGCACTTCAGGCCATGGCATCAACCTGCTGCACCACAGTGCTGGCCCCAAACATATTCATTTAAAAATATATAAAAGGATAGTAAAATTTGATATGAAGCAATAAAAAAGTCAAAAAATTAATATACAAACACACTTTAAAATAGAATTTTAAAACAAATGTAAAAAGCCATTTTGCTCACAGACATGTAATCATGTAAAAGAAAAGTTGTGTACTACTATCACAATACAAGCTCAACTACACACTAATGTGCAGCAACTTCTAGTTTCACTCTCAGATTGTTACAATCTTGGTACTGTTAACCTCATCCTTTCAACAACAGGAAAATTTGAAAAGTTTAAAAACATATTCTTCTATTTTTCAATTCACATAACCAAATTGCAGGTCAAATACCTATCCTCAGATAAGGAGCAACAGATAAGTACAGAGAAATACAAGTGAAATCAGCTTACTTGAAATGTTGCTAGGGGCCAGCACTTTATCTATGGATAGCAAATAAAGCAGCTATCTGAAGTTCCAACATCCCTTACAGGCACCAATTCAAGTCCCAGCTGCTCCACTTAGGATCCAGCTCTCTGATGTGACCTGGGAAAGCAATAGCAGATGGGCCAATTGTTTGGGCCCCTGCACCCATGTGAAAGACCAAGAAGATGCTTTTGGCCTCTGGCTTCAGATTGGCCCAGCCTCACCACTGCAGGCACCTAAGGAGTAAACCAGCAGATGGGAGACTTCTCTCTCTGTAACTCTACCTTTCAAATAATAAATAAATAAATATATATTTTTTATTTTTAGTTTTGACAGGCAGAGTGGACAGTGAGAGAGAGAGACAGAGAGAGAGAGGTCTTCCTTTGGCATTCATTCACCCTCCAATGGTTGCTGTGGCTGGCACACTGCGCTGACCCAAAGCCAGGAGCCAGGTGCTTCTCCTGGTCTCCCATGCGGGTGCAGGGGCCCAAGCACTTGGGCCATCCTCTACTGCCTTCCTGGGCCACAGCAGAGAGCTGGCCTGAAAGAGGGGCAACTGGGACAGAATCTGGTGCCCCAATCGGGACTAGAACCCGGTGTGCCGGCGCTGTAAGGCGGAGAATTAGCCTAGTGAGCCGCAGTGCCGGCATATATATATATAAAAGAAACAGACAATGTTGTATGTATAAGCTTGGAAGAACAATCAGAGTTAATTTCAGTGATGTGTAGAGGCTGAAAGTAGACTGGCTCAAAGATATTCCTTTAGCTAAGATATTACGAACAAAATTTTTTTTTTTTTTTTTTTTTTTACAGGCAGAGTGGACAGTGAGTGAGAGAGAGACAGAGAGAAAGGTCTTCCTTTGCCGTTGGTTCACCCTCCAATGGCCGCCGCGATCGGCGCGCTGCGGCCGGCGCACCGCGCTCGTCCGATGGCAGGAGCCAGGAGCCAGGTGCTTTTCCTGGTCTCCCCATGGGGTGCAGGGCCCAAGCACCTGGGCCATCCTCCACTGCACTCCTGGGCCACAGCAGAGGGCTGGCCTGGAAGAGGGGCAACCGGGACAGAATCCGGTGCCCCGACCGGGACTAGAACCCGGTGTGCCGGCGCCGCAAGGCGGAGGATTAGCCTGTTGAGCCACGGCGCCGGCCAACGAACAAAATTTTTAAAGTATTACAGTAAAAAATAGGAGACAGAGGAGAAGCTGTGTGGCTACATTTTTACGGATTTGAGCTCCAGGAACCATACCAAGTTTAAGGGAAAATAAACTGAGAAAAAAAAAGACTGATTAAGAAGCATCAAGTTATGCAAGTTATGCACTGGGTTATTTAAAAGATATGTTAAAGAACTTAAAGGGAGACTTAGAATCCAATACAATTCCACTTTCAGCAATGGACAGATCAACCAGACAGAAAATCAAAAAGGAAACAGCAGATTTAATTCACACAATAGACAAAGTAGATCTAACATATATTTACAGAACTTTTCATCCTACACTTGACAATACACATTCTTCTCTGCAGTGCATGGAACTTTCTCTAGGACTGACCACATATTAGGCCATAAAGCAAGTCTCAGCAAATTCAAAAGAATCAACATACCATGCAGCTTCTCAGACCACAATGGAATAAAGCTGGAAATTAGCAACTCAGAGCATATGCAAACACATGGAGACTGAACAACATGCTCCTGAATGAACACTAGGTCATAGAAGAAATCAAAAGAGAAATAAAAAACTCTCTAGAAGCAAATGAAGTTACAACACAGCATATCAAAACTTATGGGATACAGCAAAAACAGTGTTAAGGGGAAGTTTATAGCAACAGGTGCCTCCATCAAGAAACTGGAAAGACACCAAATGAGCTATCATTACACTTCAAGGATCTAGAAAAACTGCAGCAAACCAGACCCAAAGTTAGTAGGAGAGAAATAATTGAAATTAGAGAAGAAATCAACAAAATTGATTCCATAAAAATATTACAAAAGATCAGCAAAATGAAGAGCTCATGTTTTGAAAAAATAAACAAAATTAACACTCCATTGGCCCAAGTAACAGAAGAAAAGGAGAGAGAAGACCCAAATCAATAAAATTAGAGATGAAAAAGGGAACGTAAGAACAGACACCACAGGCTGGCACCGTGGCTCATTTGGCTAATACTCCACCTGCGGCACCAGCACCCTGGATTCTAGTCCTGGTTGGGGTACCGGGTACTAGTCCTGGTGGCTCATCTTCCAGCCCAGCTCTCTGCTGTGGCCCGGGAGGGCCATGGAGGGTGGCCCAAGTGCTTGGAGCCCTGCACTCGCATGAGAGACCAGGAGGAAGTACCCAGCTCCTGGCTTTTGATAGGTACAGTGCTGGCCGAGCGTCCATTAGGGGAGTGAACCAACGGAAGGAAGACCTTTCTGTCTCTCTCTGTCTATAACTCTCTCTCTCACACTATCTAAAACTCTTTCTCTGTCTCTCACTGTCTAACTCTGCCTGGCAAAAAATGAAAATAAAATAAAATAAAGAACAGGCACCACAGAAATAAAAAGTCATCAAAAATTACTACAAAGAATTGTGTGCCAGCAAACTGGGAAATCTACCAGAAATGGACAGATTCCTGGACACATGCAACCTACCTACATTGAACTAACACATCATAGAAAACCTAAACAGACTCATAACTGAGTCAGAAATTGAATCAGTAATAAAGGCCTTACCAACAAAGAAAAGCCCAGGTCCGGAGGGATTCACTGCTTATTCTACCAGACATTTAAAGAAGAACTAACCAATTTTTCTCAAACTATTCAGAACAATCAAAAAAAAAAAAAAAAAGAGGAATCCCCCAAATTCTTTCTATGAAGCCAGCATCACCTTACTTTCTAAACCTGAAAGAGATGCAGCAGAAAAAGAGAATTACAGGCCAATTTCCCTGATGAACATAGACGCAAAAATCCTGGCCAATAGAATGCAACAACTCATCTGAAAGATCATCCACCCAGGCCAAGTGGGATTTATCCCTGGTATGCAGGGCTGGTTCAATGTTTGGAAATCAACAATGTGATACACCACATTAAAAGACTTCAGAACAAAAACCATATGATTATCTCAACAGATGCAGAGAAAGCAGTTGACACAATACAACACCCTTTCATGATGAAAACCCTAAGCAAACTGGGTATAGAAGGAACATTCCTCAATATAATCAAAGCAATTTATGAAAAAACAATGGCCAGCATCTGTTGAATGGAGAAAAGTTGGAAGCATTTCCACTGAGATCTGGTACTAGACAGGGATGCCCACTCTTACCACTGCTATTCAATATAGTCCTGGAAGTCTTAGCCAGAGTCATTAGGCAAGAAAAAGAAATTAAAGGGATACAAATTGGGAAGAAAGAACTCTAACTACCCCTCTTTGCAGATGATGTGATTCCCTACTTAGGGGAGCCAAAGAACTCTACTAAGAGACCACTGGAACTCATAGAAGAGTTTGGCAAAGTAGCAGGATGTAATAGCAATGCACAAAAATCAGCAGCCTTTATATACACAGGCAATGACATGACTGAGAAAGAACTGCTAAGATCAATCCCATTCACAATAGCTATAAAAACAATCAAATACCTTGGAATAAACTTAACCAAGGATGTTAAAGATCTCTGTGATGAGAACTAAAAAACCTTAAAGAAAGAAACAGAAGAGAGTATGAAAAAATGGAAAAATCTTCCATGCTCATGGATTGGAAGAATCAGCATCATCAAAATGTCCATTCTCCCAAAAGCAATTTACAGATTCAGTTGGATACCAATCAAGATACCAAAGACATTCTTCTCAGATCTGGAAAAAATGATGCTGAAATTCATGTGGAGACGCAAGAGACCTCGAATAGCTAAAGCAATCTGGTACAACAAAAACAAAGTCAGAGGCATCACAATACCAGATTTCAGGACATACTACAGGGCAGCTGTAATCAAAACAACATGGTACTGGTACAGAAACAGATGGATAGACCAATGGAATAGAATGGAAACACCAGAAATCAACCCAAACATCTACAGCCATCTAATATTTGATCAAGGATCCAAAACCAATTCCTGCAGCATGGACAGTCTATTTAATTATGGTGCTGTGAAAACTGAATTTCCATGTGCAGAAGCATGAAGCAAGACCCCTACCTACACCTTACACAAAAATCCACTCAACATGGATTAAAGATATAAATCTATGACCTGACACCATCAAATTACTAGAGAACATTGGAGAAACCATGCAAGATATTGGCACCAGCAAAAACTTCTTGGAAAAGACACCAGAAGCATAGGCAGTCAAAGCCAAAATTAACATTTGGGTTTGCATCAAATTGACAAGTTTGTGTACTTCAGAAGACACAGCCAGGAAAATGAAGAGGCTATCGACAGAATGAGGAAAAATATTTGCAAACTATGCAACAGATAAAGGGTTAATAACCAGAATCTACAAAAAGTCAAGAAACTCCACAACATCAAAACAAACAACCCACTAAAGAGATGGGCCAAGAACCTCAATAGACATTTTTCAAAGGAGGAAATCCTAATAGCTAACAGACACATGAAAAATTGTTCAGGATCACTAGCTATCCAGGAAATTTGCAAATCAAAACCACAATGAGGTTTCACCTCTCCCAGGTCAGAATGGCTCACATGCAGAAATCTACCAACAACAGATGCTGGAGAGGATGTGGGGAAAAAGGCAAAGTAATCCACTGTTGGTGGGAATGCAAACTGGTTAAGCCACTATGGAAGTCAGTCTTGAGATTCCTCAGAAACCTGAATATAACCCTACCATTCAACCCAGCCATACCACTCCTTGGAATTTACCCAAAGGAAATTAAATTGGCAAATAAAAAAGCTGTCTGCACCTTAGTGTTCATTGCAGCTCAATTCACAATAGCTAAGGCCTGGAACCAACCCAAATGCCCATCAACAGCAGACTGGATAAAGAAATTATGGGACATGTACTCTATAAAATACTATACAGCAGTCAAAAACAATGAAATCTGGTCATTTGCAACAAAATGGATGAACCTGGAAAATATCATGCTGAGTGAAATAAGCCAATCCCAAAGGGACAAATATAATATGTTTTCCCTGACTGGTGACAACTAACCGAGCATCAAAAAAGAAACTTGGTGAAATGAAATGGACACTAGGAGAAACAATGACTTGATCAGCCCTTGTCCTGACTGTTGATGTACAATTGAATACTTTATCCCTTGTAGTATTTTTTTGTTCTACTTAATACCATTATTGAGCTATGTAATTAACCCACAATCATTCCTAGGTGTTTAAAGTTAATTGAAAAGTGATCTTTGTTAAATAGAAGAGTGGGAATAAGAGAGGGAGTGATGTACAATTTGGGACATGCTCAATCGGACTTGCCCCAAGTGGTGGAGTTAGAAATGTGCCAGGGGATTCCAATACAATCCCATCAAGGTTGCATGTACCAATGCCACCTCACTAGTCCAAGTGATCAATTTCAGGTCACAAAAGACCATAATGATAGGTCTAAGCGTCAAAGGGATCACATAAACAAGACTAGTATCTGTGAATACTAACTGATAGGATAAAAAAGGGAGAGAACAATGCATTATGGGAAGCAGGATACACAGCAGACTCATAGAATGGCAGTTGTCCGAAACAGTCCTTGGAATTAAATTGGCAAATAAATTAAATTGGCAAAAAAATTCCAAGTCCTTGACCTTGGAATCAGTCCTTAAGGCATTTGGATATGGCTGAAGAGCCCATGAGAGTATTTTATTCACGTGTTGGAAAATTAGTTACATGAAGCAATTCAAAGATGGTGCCCAGAGGAAGTAAGGTGGGTGGAATTCAAAGTTGTTTACCACTAAAACTAATTAGCTGCGCAACATCAGGGGAGGTAACAAAACTAGTAGCAAGTGTTTAGACATATGGCTATCTTATAGAAATCGTGATCTTTTAAGTGATTGGTTGGTCCTTAGCCGTGCCCCAATGACTCTGCAGTTTTGTGCTATAAAAGGCTCTGTTACGCATGAAAGAAGCAAGTTCTTGCTAGACTTGACTCCCCGCCGCGTCTGATTGTCTCCAGGATCAGGAGACTAGGGAATGGGCAAGTGACGCACTTACCTTTTCTTGGGCCCAGTCTTCCTGTACAGGTGGACTAAGACCCTGCAGCATGGAAAGCCAAGACATTCTGGGGAAAAAAAGAGGACCTAAATGAAAGATCTCTGCAAGTGAGATCCCAGTGGAAAGAATGGACCATCAGAGAAGGAGGTACCTTTCTCTGAAGGGAGGAGAGAACTTCCACTTTGACTATGGCGTTTTCAAAATAAGATCAAAGGTGGCGAGCCCAGGGGGTTTCCATGGCCTTGGCAACTCATGACTAGAGCCTGGGAAGATTGCTGATGCCTTAAACAAGAATGGCAATTTGTTAAGTCAGCAACAGGAGTCACTGTACATTTATTCCCCATGAAGGATCTTTGTCCTTAATGTGTAGTTCAATGGGAATTAATGATATGACTAGTGCTCAAACAGTATTTGGCATTTTGTGTGTTGTGTGGGGACTAACTGATGAAATCTTTACTTAATATATACTAAATTGATCTTCTGTATATAAAGATAATTGAAAATGAATCTAGATGTGAATGGAATGGGAGAGGGAGCAGGAGATGGGAGGGTTGTGGGTGGGAGGGAAGTTATGGGGTGGTAAAGCCATTGTAATCCACAAATTGTACTTTGGAAATTTATATCTACTAAAAAAAGTTTAAAAAAAAAATACAGTGCCCCAACCGAGACTAGAACCAGGAGTGCAGGCTCTGCAGGCAGAGGCTTAGCCTAGTGAGCCCTGGTGTCAGCCCTTTTGAACTTTTAGTTAGAGATTTTCTTCTTTTCTCTTTTTTCATAGTGATGACCATGTTTTTGTGTTTCTGTGTGAAACACATATTTAAGCATATTTTAGGGCTGTATGGGTGTTGACAAATTCTTTCAATTTCTGTTTGTTATGGAGGTCTTTATTTCACTTTCATTCATATATAAGAATTTGCAGGGTACAGTATTCTGGGTTGACATTTTTTCTCTTTTTTTAAAGCTTATTTATTTGAAAGAGTTACACACACACACACACAGAGAGAGAGAGAGAGAGAGAGAGAGAGAGAGAGAGAGAGAGAGAGAGAGAAGACTTCCATCCGGTGGTTCACCTCCTGTTAGCCACAATGGTCAGAGCTTGGCCAATATGAAGCCAAGGGCCAGGAGCTTCTTCCAGGTCTCCCATGTGGTTGCAATGGTGTAAGGACTTGGGCCATCTTCTACTGCTTTCCCATGGCCATAGTGGAGAGCTAGATCAGAAGTGGAGCAACTGAATATTGAACCAGCACCCATTTGGAAGGCTGGCGCTTCAGGGCAGGGCATTAACCTGCTGCACCACAGCGCTGGCCCTGACATTTTTTTCTCTTAATACTTGCTATATAACTTGCCAATCTTTCCTAGTCTATAGGTTTTCTGATGAGAAGTCCACTGTGAGACTAACTGGAGATCTTCTGAAAATAATCTGGCATTTCTCTTGTGTACATTTTAGAATATTTTCTTTATTCTTTGCTGTGGAGAATTTAATTACCATGTGTTGTGATGAGGACTTCTGGTCATGTCTATTAGGAGTTCTATGTGCTTCCTGTACTGGACGCCCATTGGTTTCTCCAAACAGAGAAATTTTCTGTTATCATTTCACTTAAAAGGCCTTCTAATCTTTTCTCTTTTTCCATGCCTTGAGGAACTCCTAGAACCCATATATTAAGCCATTTTATTGTACCCTATAGGTGCCAAACAGTATTTTTTGTTTTATAATTTCCTCTTCTTTTTGACTATAAAATTTCCTGTGCTTTTTCTTCTAAGTCCAATAGTCTCTTCTGCTTGTTTGAATCTCTTGTTAAGGCTTTCTATTGAATTATTCATTCTATTTTGATTTCTCTTTAAGATCTCAGTTTCATGGGAGAAATTTTCTTTCATGTTCTGTATAGATTTCAGTAGTTCACGCATTTGCTTTTGATTAGTTCTATGGAATCTTACAATTTTTGAATTCTATTTCTTGAGTTTCTTTCATCTCCTCCTCCTCCTCTTCTTCTCCTTCTTATCCTTTTTCTTCTCCTCCTTCTCCTTCTTCCTCTGCTCTGCTTCTGCTTTTATGTGGCTTTTATCTTTGTTCTGTTGCTCTGTAGATAAGTGGAATTTCAGTGAGTATCTAGAGGTTTGTAGTGAGAGGGCCAGGAAGCCCTGTTCAGTTCTTCATGGTTAAAGGCTTGCCTAAGGTGACACACTCTTGTTTGGCACAGTAAATTTTTTTCATTTTCCTTAATCATAAGGGAAATTTATTCTGCTCAGATTAGCTCCTCTCCTCAAAGGAGACAAGTGCCTGAACATTAGGCCCAGTGGGTAAAATATTTGTTTAATCTGTCCCAAGAACAACACAAATGATCTGTGCAATCTTTAGTTTAAGTTCAGATTTCCCAGCAATGTCTTTCGCCAGGTAACCAGGAAACCCTGAGCATGTGAAGTCTCTCACTATGACTGCCCAAAGTCCCAGCCACACCATAAGTCCTCCCACACATCCTCAGTTTTTTTTTTTTTTCACAATCCCAGTATGGAAGCCTCACACAGTCACAAGATCCTAGTTTCCTATGATTTCTCCCTACTAGAGTCAGAAGTCTCCACTCATCTCTTGTTCTGTATAGACACAAGCTGGTGCAGCTGTTACATATGTCCAAAATGGTTCCCACTCTATCATCTTATTACAGGATGCTGCTGTAATGTGATTGGGAAAAGAAATGTGTCCATCCTTTTTTCCCCTCTAGTTTGGCAGGTACACTATCCCCCATGGTGCTCCAATCAGGTTCCTTCTAGGCTCTTCCTGAATATTTATCACCAGTGGCTGGGCTGCTGTGGTCTTGTCTCACCTCACTTTCCAACAGTTCTGTACATAGGCTCTCAGCTGCTGTGTAGGCTCTCAGCTGTTGGAGTCCCAATTTTTGGGCATCCATGCTCTCCATGTAGGTGCACTGTGTACCTCCAATTTTGATAGTTTTCTCTGCAATTTTCACCCTAATTCTTCCATGAGACTATGCTCTCCCCTTTTTTTAAACTGTCTTCTCCAGGACTAGAGCAGTAAGCTCCCTCCCTACTCTGCCATCTTGGAACCATATTCCCCCTTTTGTTTTTATTTATTTGACAGGCAGAGTTATAGACCATGAGAGAGACAGAGAGAAAGGTCTTCCTTCCATTGGTTCACTCCTTAAATGACCACCACAGCTGGCTGTGCTGATCAGAAGCCAGGGTCCAGGTGCTTCTTCCCAGTCTCCCACACGGTTCAGGAGCCCAAGCACTTGGGCCATCCTCCACTGCCCTCCTGGACCATAGCAGAGAGCTGGACTGGAAGAGGAGCAACTGAGACTAGAACCCAGCACCCATATGAAATGCTGCCGCTGTAGGTAGAGGATTAACCAAGTGAGTCATGGCACTAGTCCCCCCCCCCACCGCGCCCCTTTTGTTAACAAGAGTTTGTCTTCTACTTGCAATGTGATTGTCACCTTGGACACTTGCCCCACTCTGGACCACTGACCATAGAGGTATCAGGCCACACATATCTGGGAATTCACTAAAAGAGCAGACATTACACTAGGCCACAGAGGCATGATTCAACAATAAAAGTCAACAGATTTAAAAAAATATTTCCACAAATTCCTAAAAATAAATGCAGAAATGCAAGAAAAAAGAATAAGGAAGACAAAATGAGCCTGCCAAAACAACAACTTCATTATTAGAATTTGAAGATGAAGAGATTGATGAAGTGCCTGAAATAGAATTCAAAAAATTAATCAAAGATGACCAGAATCAGTCAGAAGCAAATCCATGAATTAAAGAAATCCTTAATGATATGAATAAAAAATTATCTTCTAAAATTGAGTTTTTAAAGAAGCATCAAATTCTATTATTAGAAATGGAGAATTTCATAGATCAAATAAAAATGCAAAGACTTTAACAACAGACTTGTGAGGCAGAAGAAAGAATATCTGAGCTACAAGATAAATTTTGAAAATTTTTAAGTCAGAGCAAAAAAAAAGAAATTAGAAAAATTAAAAAGTGTTGGATACTTAAGGGATACTATCAAACAACCCAACATATGAGTCTTAGGGCATGATCAGAAAATGTCTTCACCATGACACACTGTAGTCAAACTTTCCACAATAAAACATACAGAAAAGATTCTAAAATCTGCATAAGAGAAATGTCAGATTACTTTCAGAGGATCTTGATTTTGTCTCACAAATAACCTCATCCAAAACCTTACAGGTTAGAAGAGAATGGAGTTGCATAGTCCAAATATTAAGGAAAAAATTGTCAACCCAGAATACCCTGAAAATGTCTCATTTATGAATGAAAATGAAATAAAGATCTTTCATGATAGAAATTGAAAGAATTTGCCACCACATGTCAAGCATTACAAAAGATACTTATGAATGTACTATACACAGAATACACTATATGTACTATACATACAAATGTACTAAACTCAGAAAAAGGAGGGAGAAAACCCAAATAAAAAATTTAGAGATGAAAAAGAAAATGTAATGCAGACACCATAGAAATAATAAATGATCATCAGGAATTACTATAAAGAATGGCATGCCAACAGATTGGGAAACCTAGGAGAAATGGACAGGTTCCTGGACACATAAAATTTACCAAAATGGAGTCATGAAGACATAGCAAACCTAAACAGACCAATAACCAAGATGAAAATTGAATCAGTAATAAAGACTTTCTCAAAAAGACAAGCCCAAGACTGGAAAATTTTACTGATAAAATCTACCAGACATGTAAAGAACCAATTCCAATTCTTCTCAAACTATTCAAAAACAATTGAAAGGGAGGGAATCCTACCAAACTTATTCCATGAGGCCAGCTTCACACTAAATCCTAATCAGAAAAAGATACAGCAGAGAACTACAGACAAACATCCCTGATGAACATAGATACAAAAATCCTCAACAAAATACTGCTAATGTAATCCAATAATACATCAGAAAGATCATTCTTACAGGCCAAATGGGATTTATCCCTGGTATGCAGCGGTGTTCAACATTCGTACATCAATGAATGTGATATGGTACCTTAACTAACTGAAGAACAAAAGCCATATTCATGTCTCAATGGAATAAAGAGCAGGCATTTGATATAATACAACATCATTTCTTGATGGAAGTATTAAACAAATTGGGAATGGGAGGAACATTCCTCAACATAATCAATGTATTTTGTGAAAATTGATAGCAACATCTTATTGAATAAGGAAAAGTTGGAAGAATTCCCAATAAGATCTAGAACCATTCAAGGATGGCCAGTTTTACCATTTCTATTCAATGTAGTTCTGGAAGTTTTAGCAAGAGCCATTTGGCAAGAGAGGGAAATCATAGGAAATTGAAATTGGAAAGAAAGAAGTCAAACAATCCTTATTTACAGATGACATGATTCTATATGTAGGAGATCCAAAAGACTCTGCTAAGAGATGATTGAACTTATAAAAGAGTGTGGTAAATGGCAGGATGTAAAATTAATGCACAATCATCAATAACCTTTTTTTTTGACAGGCCGAGTGGACAGTGAGAGAGAGAGACAGAGAGAAAGGTCTTCCTTTGCTGTTGGTTCACCCTCCAATGGCCGCCGTGGCCAGTGCACTGTGGCTGGTGCACCATGCTGATTCGATGGCAGGAGCCAGGTGCTTCTCCTGGTCTCCCATGGGGTGCAGGGCCCAAGCACTTGGGCCATCCTCCACTGCACTCCCTGGCCACAGCAGAGAGCTGGCCTGGAAGAGGGGCAACTGGGACAGAATCTGGCACCCCGACCAGAACTAGAACCCAGTGTGCTGGCACTGCAAGGCGGAGGATTAGCCTATTGAGCCGCAGCGCCGGCCCCTCAATAACCTTTGTATACACAGAATAATTCCAAAGCTGAGAAGAAACTTCTAAAATCAGACCCATTCACAACAGCTTCAAAAAATTAAATAATTTGGGATAAACTTAACTAAGGATAGCAGAGATCGCTACATTGAAAATTACAAAACAATGTGGCTAGTGCTGTGGTGTAGGGTAAACTTGCCACTTGCAGAGTCACCATCCCATTTGGGCAATGGTTAGAAACCTGGCTGTTCCACTTCTGATCTGGCTCCTTGCTAATGCACCTGGAAAAAAACAGTGGAAGAGTGATCATGTGTTTGGGTCCATGTAGGAAAACAAGGAGCTCCTTGTTCCTGGATATGGATTTGCCCAGTTCTGGATGTTGTGGTTGTTTGGGGAAAGAACCAGAAGATGGTAGACCCTTCTCTGTCTCTCTAACTCTTTCAAATAAATATATCAATTTTTTAAAATTATATAAGATTAAAGAAAGAAATAGAAGATGATAGAAAAGTGGAAAGATCTTTCACATTCATGTACTGGGAGAATTAATATCATCTAAATGTCCTTACTACTGAACATAATTTCCAGATTCCATGCAATCCAAATGAAAACACCAAAGATATTCTCCTCAGAAACAGAAAAAGATACTAAAATTTGTATGAAAACACAAGAGACCCTGAATAGCTAAAACAAAGCTAGAGGCATCACAATACCAGATTTCAAGAATTACTTTGTGCAGCCACAATCAAAGGGCCTAGTATTGGATGAAAAATAGACATGTAGGGGTCAGTTCCAAGATCACAGAATAGGGAGGGAGCTTACTGAACTAGACAAGGGGAAAACAGTTTAATAAAAGTAGAGATAGTGTACTCTCAGGGAAGAGTGAGAGAAAAAAAAAAGCAGAGGAATCTCTTCCATAATTAGAGGAACACTGTGGACCTATGTGGAGGGGGTGGGCACCCATGGCTTGGATTCTAGCTGCCAAGAGCCTCCACACCAGTACTAGAAAGTGAGGTGAGGCCGGCGCCGTGGCTCAACAGGCTAATCCTCCGCCTTGTGGCGCCGGCACACCGGGTTCTAGTCCCGGTCGGGGCACCGATTCTGTCCCGGTTGCCCCTCTTCCAGGCCAGCCCTCTGCTGTGGCCCAGGAGTGCAGTGGAGGATGGCCCAGGTGCTTGGGCTCTGCACCCCATGGGGAGACCAGGAAAAGCACCTGGCTCCTGGCTCCTGCCATCGGCCGAGCACGGTGCGCCGGCCGCAGCGCGCCATCCGTGGCGGCCATTGGAGGGTGAACCAACGGCAAAAGGAAGACCTTTCTCTCTGTCTCTCTCTCTCTCACTGTCCACTCTGCCTGTAAAAAAAAAAAAAAAAAAAAGTGAGGTGAGAGGAGACCACAGTAGCTTGTGACACTGGCAAAAAGTGGCAGGAAGAGCCTAGAATGAATGAGGCTTCAAGCCCTGTGGGATAAAGTACACCAGCCAAACTAGAAGAGAGAAAAAAGGGAAGGTACGGACATGATTCTTTCTCTCTAAGCACCTCACAGTCATATGAGCTGATTGAGCAGGAACTGTTTTGGGCATACGTAACAGCTGCACCAGCTAGGGGATGTGCCAGGCAATCAACCGAGCAGAGAAACCTGACTCTGGTGGGGAGTAATAACAGGAGATTAAGACTTAGTAACTGTGCAGCTTCTGAATTGGGACTGTGAAAAAAAAAAAGCTGCGGATGTGTAGGAAAACTCAAAGTGTAGCTGAGACTTTGGCTAGTCCCAGTGAGAGATGCCACAAGCTCAGGTGGCCCTGGCTACTGGTGAGAGACATTGCAGGGGAATCTGGCTGGGGCAGTCCTGCCTACCCAGTGAGAGACATTGCAGGGGGATCTGAACTTACACTGAGGACTGCACAAATCCTTTGTGTGGGCCTTGGGACAGAGCAGATGAATATTATACCCACTAGGGCTGGTGCTCAAGCACTGATTGCTATCAAGGAGAAGAGATCAACTGAGCAGAATTACTTCCCTTCCAGTTGAAGAAACAGAGAGATTTACCACACCAAACCTGGGTGTATCACCTTAGGCATGCCCTTAACCCTGAAGAACTGAATAGAGCTCTCTGGCCCCACCCATAACAAGCCTCTAGATATTCACTGAAAGCAGACAGTTCACTTACATACATGGCCAGCATAATATTGAATGGGGAAAAGTTGGAATAATTTCCACTGAGAACTGGTACCAGACAGGGATACCCATTCTCACCACTGCTATTCAATATAGCCCTGGAAGTTTTAGCCAGAGTCATCAGGCAAGAAAAAGAAATTAAAGGGATACAAATTGGGAAGAAAGAACTCTAACTACCCCTCTTTGCAGATGATGTGATTCCCTACTTAGGGGAGCCAAAGAACTCTACTAAGAGACTACTGGAACTCATAGAAGAGTTTGGCAAAGTAGCAGGATGTAATAGCAATGCACAAAAATCAACAGCCTTTGTATACACAGGCAATGACATGGCTGAGAAAGAACTGCTAAGATCAATCCCATTCACAATAGCTATAAAAACAATCAAATACCTTGGAATAAACTTAACCAAGGACATCAAAGATCTCTACGGTGAGAACTAAAAAACCTTAAAGAAAGAAACAGAAGAGGGTATGAAAAAATGGAAAAACCTTCCATGCTCATGGACTGGAAGAATCAATATCATCAAAATGTCCATTCTTCCAAAAGCAATTTAAAGATTCAATGCAATACCAATCAAAATAACAGACATTCTTCTCAGATACTGAATTTCATATTGAGGCACAGGAGACCTTGAGTAGCTAAAGCAATGTTGTACAACAAAAACAAAGCCAGAGGCATCATAATACCCGATTTCAAGACATACTATAGAGCATTTATAATCAAAACAGCATGGTCTGTCAAATGGATAGTCAAATGGAACAGAATGGAAACACCAGAAATCAATCCAAACACCTACAGCCAACTTATATTTGACCAGGATCTGATCAAAGGCAATTTATTCAACAAATGGTATTGGGAAAACTGGATTTCCACATGCAGAAGCATGAAGCAAGACCCCTATGTTACACCTTACACAAAATTCCACTCAACACGGATTAAAGACCTAAATCTATGACCAAACATCATCAAATTATTAGAGAACACTGGAGAAACCCTGCAAGATGTAGGTACTGGGAAAGACTTCTTAGAAAAGACCCTGGAAGCACAGGCAGTCAAATCCAAAATTAACAATTGGGATTGCTTCAAATTGGGAAGTTTCTGTACTGCAAAAGAAACAATCAGGAAAAAGAAGACACAACTAACAGAATGGGAAAATATATTTACAAATTATGCAACCAGATTCTACAAAGAGATAAATAAACTCCACAACTACAAAACAAACAACCCACTTAAGAGTTGGGCCAAGGTTCTAAATAGACATTCTTCAAAAGAGGAAATCCAAGCTTGAAATACAAGATAAAATACAAGCCTGACATATACAATAATTTTAATGTGTATTCACTAGAGTTAATACTTCATAATCTAAACATACATTCCTTTTTCAAGAAAGCTTTCATTTAATGAATGCAAATTTCATAGGTACAGCTTTAGGAATATAGCAGTTCTTCCTCCCATACTCGCCCTTCTACCCCAACTCTTGTCCTACTTCCTACTCCCTCTTCCATCCCATTCTTCATTAAGATTCTTTTTTTTTTTTTTGACAGGCAGAGTGGACAGTGAGAGAGAGAGAGACAGAGAGAAAGGTCTTCCTTTTGCCGTTGGTTCACCCTCCAATGGCCGCCACGGATGGCGCGCTGCGGCCGGCGCACCGCGCTCGGCCGATGGCAGGAGCCAGGAGCCAGGTGCTTTTCCTGGTCTCCCCATGGGGTGCAGAGCCCAAGCACCTGGGCCATCCTCCACTGCACTCCCGGGCCACAGCAGAGGGCTGGCCTGGAAGAGGGGCAACCGGGACAGAATCGGTGCCCCGACCGGGACTAGAACCCAGTGTGCCGGCGCCACAAGGCGGAGGATTAGCCTGTTGAGCCACGGCGCCGGCCAAGATTCATTTTTAATTATCTTTATATGCAATGACCAATTCTATATTAAGTAAAGATTTCAGCAGTTTTCAACCACACAGACACACAAAGTATAAAGTACTGTTTTTGGGGTTTTTTGGCAGGCAGAGTTAGACAGTGATAGAAAGAGAGACAGAGAGAGAGAAAAGTCTTCCTTCCATTGGTTCACTCCCCAAATGGCTGCTACAGCCAGCCCATTGCACCAATCTGAAGCCAGGAGCCAGGTGCTTCTCCTGGTCTCCCATGGGGTGCAGGGCCCAAGCACTTGGGCCATCCTCCACTGCCTTCCCGGGCCATAGCAGAGTGCTGGACTGAAAGAGGAGCAATTGGGACAGAACCAGCACCCCATCTGGGACTAGAACCCAGGGTGCTGGCACTTCAGGAGAAGGATTAGCCTAGTGAGCCATGGTGCCTGCCCTAAAGTACTGTTTGAAGACAAGTTTTAGAGTTAATTCTCATGGTAAAACTAAGCACAGAGGTCCTACATGGGGAGTAAGTGCATTGGGGAAACTGTGCAAGACATTGGCTTAGGCAAAGAGTTCTTGGAAAAGACCCCAGAGGCACAGTCCTAAGGATTACTGCGTGTTAATTAAAGAGTACAACCAATGGTATTAAGTAGAACAAAAAAAATAATATAAGGAATAAAGTACTAAGTTGTTCCTCAACAGTCAGGACAAGGACTGATCAAGTCATTGTTTCCTTATGTCCATTTCACTTCAACAAGTTTCCTTTCAGATGCTCAGTTAGTTGTCACTGATCAGGGAAAGCACATGATATTTGTCCTTTTGGGACTGGCTTATATCATTCAGCACGATGTTTTCCAAAAATCCCCCATTTTTTTGCAAATGACTGGATTTCATTGTTTTTACCACTGTATAGTATTCTATAGAGTACATATCCCATAATTTCTTTATCCAGTCTTCTGCTGGTGGGCATTTAGGTTGATTCCATGTCTTCGCTATTGTGAATTGAGCTGCAATAAACACTGAGGTACAGACAGCTTTTTTATTGGCCACTTTAATTTCCCTTGGGTAAATTCCAAGGAGTGGGATGGCAGGGTCTCTCTCTTTTTTAAGCTCTTATTTAATGAATACAAATTTCATAGGTACAACGTTACGAATACAGTGGTTCTTCTCCACATACCCACCATACCACCCACACTCCTTTCCCACCTCCTACATACTCTCCCATTCCATTCCTCATTAAGATTCATTTTTAATTAACTTTATATACAAAAGACCAATTCTATATTAAGTAAAGATTTCAAGTTTGTATACACACACACACACACACACACACACACACATACAATATACAAAGTACTGTTTTATAACAAGTTTTTCAGTTAATTATCATAATACAACTCATTAAGGACAGAGGTCCTACATGGGGAGTAAGTGCACAACAACTTCTATTGTTAATTTAACAATTCACATGCTTATTTATAAGCTGCCAAGACCATGGAAGTGTTTTGTGACCACAAACTCCATCAGTATTTGGACAAGGTCATAAGAAACGTGGAAGTTCTCTCCTCCCTTTAGAGAACGGTACACAAAGATCCTTCATGTAGGGGTTTCACAGATCCTTCATGTAGGATATTTTTGGCCACAATGTTTTGTCTTTCAATGCCTGAAATGCTATCATAGGCTTTTTAGCCAGATCCTAATACCTTAAGGACTGATTCTGAGGTCAGAGTGTTATTTAAAGCAATTGTCATTCTGAGTCTTCTGTGTGGACTGCTTCCCTTGTTGGACATTCCCACCTTTTTAATTCTATTTTTTATGATTACCATGCACTTGATGTTATTTATGTGATCTCTTTAACACTTAATTCTATTTGTTAACATTAACACTATTTTATAGAAAGCTTTTATTTAATAAATATAATTTCATAGGTATAGCTTTTGGATTATAGTGGTAACATTAACACTAAATAAGACCACTTAAACAATTAAAGTGAGATTCTTACCACAAATTTCAGTGACATTTGGAGTCCCATGACACAATTTAAACTTTATCCTTAGAAGTAAGTCCATCAGAATGTATGTAGAACTATACAGCTTTACAGTTATAAACTTCTTCCTCCCTCTCAGATTAACTCTATGTTAATAGTTCAACATATAGCATGAAAAACAGAAAAAAATTGTTCTTCAACAGTCAAGAAGAGAGCTGTTCAAGTCATTGCTTCTCAAAGTGTTAATTTCATTTCTATAGCTTTCATTTTAGGAGCTCTATTAATTCTCACAGATCAGCCAGAACATAGAGTTTTGTGACTTTGATACTGGCTTCTTTCACTAAGTATGATGTTTTTCAGATTCATCCATTTTTTAAGAAATGACCATATTTCATTTTTTTTACCATTGTGTAGTATTTCATTGTGTACATATCCCATAATTTTTATATAGTCTTCAGTTAATGGGCATTTACTTTGATCTCTTGTCTTAACTATTGTGAATTGAGCTGCAATTAACATTGAAGTGCAGATGTCCCTTTTGTTTACTGATTTTATTTCCCATGGGTAAATTCTCTGGAGTGGGATGACTAGGTCATGTGGTAGGTCTATATTGAGATTTTTGAGGCATCCTCATACTGCCTTCCATAGTGGTTTTACCAGTTTACATTCCCACCAAAAGTATCTTTTTCCAACATCCTTGACAGCATTTGTTGTCTACTGATTTCTGTATGAAAGCCATTCTCACCTGGGTGAGGTGAAACCTCACTGTGGTTTTGATTTGCATTTCCCTGAGAGCTAATGATCCTGAGCATTTTTTCATGTGCCTGTTGTCCATTTGGGTTTCCTCTTTTGAAAAATGTTTGCTTAAGTCCTTTGCTCATCTCTAAACTGTGTATTTGTTTTGTTGTTGTGGAATTTCTTGAATTCTTTATATATTCTCATTATTTTTTATTTTATTTATCAGTTGTGTAGTTTGCAAATAATTTCTCCCATTCTATCAGTTGCCTCTTCTCTTTCCTGGTTTTTTTTTTCTTCTTTTCTTTTCTTTTTTTTTTTTTCCAATACAGAAGCTTCTCAATTTGAAGTAATTCCATTTGCTAATTTTGGCTTTGACTATCTATGCCTCTAGGGTCTTTTCCAAGAACTCTGTGCCTGTGCCAATGTCTGGCAGGGTTTCCTCAATGTTCTCAATTACTTTGATGGTGTCAGGTCACAGATTTAGATCTCGATTTAGATCTCCCCATTTAGGGGGAGAGGGGAGAAATAGACGGACCATAGCGTGCCTGACCTCTCCATTTATTCCTCTATAATTTCACCTTCTTCTCACTTGGAGCTTCAAATGCAGTTTTCCAAGCTCCCACAGCTGCGGATTCACAAAGGAGTGGAAAACCAATCATCTGATCATGAGCCCCAAGAAAAATATAGCAGGATTTGTATAACGAGATAAGACACCAAGGCCACTTAACAGAAATTAGCCTTTAATTATGCTGGCCAAAGGCCCAGGTGGAATTTTTTAGCCAAAATCCTCAGCCCTGAATAAAGAAGGATTTTTCTCTTATACATTGTTTGAACTTCTTTTTCTCTCTTCTATGGTTATCTGTATACATTTATTTGGATATTCTAATGCTACATGGCAGACACAATACTGCCCATGTGAGGGTAGTTACTGAAGGTTTTTTTTTTTTACACAGATACTGGCCATAAGCTGTAAGGCAAGGATTGACATCATTGCTCTGTACTAACAAGCAGAAACTGAAATGGTTACATATATGTAAACAGGGACTACAGTGAAGCATTCATAGTCAAGCAGATAATAACCACATTTCATTCCCAGGACAGATTCCTCCCTTTTTCTACTTCTAACCTTGGTAAGGCCTCTACCACAATTTTAATCATGTTTGTTAGAAACAAGTTTAACTAAAGACAAAGGCCTCTGCTACACTGGCACTGCAGACAGCGCTTTATGCATTCCACCACAGCATCCATTCCCATAATTCTATTTCAAAAACAACTTAGATAATCTAAAAAATGCATGTTGCAAACTCTCAGGCAATCACTAAAGTGTTTTACTTTTGAAAAAGAAAAAAAATGTAAAATCATCAAGTTTTAAATAAACCAAGAAACCAAACAAAAGAAAGTGGAACAAATGGAAAATCACAGAATACATCACACATATGGTATACAATAATCCAGTCACACCAATACTCAGTTTAAGTATAAATAGTCCAAATAGCTTGTGAAAAGAAAGAAACTGTTGGGCCAGTGCCTGGCTCACTAGGCTAATCCTCTGCCTGCGGCACCGGCATCCCATTCGGATCCATGTAACTCAGGCCGTAGCGGCCATTTGAGGGATGAACCAACGGAAGGAAGACCTTTCTCTTCCTCTTTGTCTCTCTGTCTCCCTGTCTCTCTGTCTCTCTCTTTTTCTCTCTCTCTCTGTCAAATAAAATTTTTTAAAAAGAGACTGTTATTGTAATTAAAAGAAATAAAATAATTGTTAAAGTGAATTAAAGCAAAACAGAAACAAAATCCAAAACTTATGCTGTCATAAGAAACACACTTTAAATTTAAAGTCACGGGTTAAAATTAGAGAATTAGAGAAACATATACTTTACCAAGACGAACTAAAAGAAAGCAGGAGTGGCAATGTTGGCATCAGACAAAGAAGACTCCAAAATTTATAATGTGAATGAAAGGATAGTTATTGGGGATAAAGAATATTTTACACAATGATAAGGAGACCAACTTTTCAACAACTGACCAAAATGATATAACAAATCTTAAGATGCATATGCCTACAGATGGCAAGGAATCAGAATAGGAAAAACATATTTTGATTTTGACAAGGAGTAGACAACAGAAGAAAGTGGAGGAAGTACGTTTCCAGGAGAGAAAGTTGGAGTGGACTTTTCAGTAGATATTCTACAGAAAGAAGAGAGACACTGTAGAGCAATGTGTAGAGTATTAACAAGCAGCAGTGACTGAAGACACCACTTGTGACCCCTGCAGCCCAGAGCTATAGGAAACACCATCTTCTGAGAGCAAGATGAGATCACATTGCTGCAGTCCATGTCACTAGTGATAATGCCTGAGGAAGAACTTTGCGGACCACACTGTCTTTGAGTCCTGCCTAGAGTGCTAAGTGGTGGCAGGGTACCCACCTAACCCTGTGAAGGAAGTGCAGATTTCTTTCTCTCCATCCCCAACATGGGAACCCAGCAACTAGCAGGAAGAAGTGGCTATTTTAATGCAAGTTGAGGCTATGTGTTTGAGACTAAGGGATCTTGTTAGAAGTATAAATCTGCATTTCTCTCTGACTTTGTGTCTGGCCTAGAATTGTTGGCAAGGAGCCAGGTACCCAGTTAGCATACTATGAGGTGCTCTTATCCCCCTACTCTATCACAGGCTCTGGGGATCACACACAGGGAGATAGCTCTGAGAATACCCCTGTTCTCTCTGTGGATGGGGTAGGAAATGGGACTGATAGTGAATCCCCTGCAACATGTAATTTGAGAAACATTCATGCCATCACAGTGGGAATTCAGCAACTGAGCAATAGGGAATGGGGTGTAGCTGAGTCTTTCAACAATCCTTGTGTCTGACATCAAAGGCTCAGCAATTCTTTGTCCAGGGTGGGTCAATGCAGAGGGTTCCATACTCACACTGAGAACTGTAAAAACAGGAAAGAGAAGAGGCAACTGACAGAATGGGAGAAATTATTTGCAAACTACACAACTGATAAAGGATTAATAATAAGAATATATAAAGCATTCAAGAAACTCCACAACAACAAAACAAAAACCCAGTTTAGAGCTGTGCAAAGGACAAACATTTTTCAAAAGAGAAAATCCAAACAGCCAACAGGCACATGAAAAAATGCTCAGGATCACTAGCCATCAGGGAAATGCAAATCAAAACCACAATGAGGTTTAACCTCACCCCAGTTAGAATGGTTCTCAAATAGAAATCAACATACACCACATGCTGCAGAGCGTGTGAGAAAAAGGGTACCTTAATGTAGTGTTGGTGGGAGTGTAAAGACACTATTACAGACAGTATGGAGATACCTCAAAAATCTCAATATAGATCTACCATATGACCTAGGTATTCCACAATTACTCTTAGGTGTTTAAATTTAACTGAAAAGTGACCCCTGTTAAATATAAGAGTGGAAATAAGAGAGGCAGGAGATGTACAGTTCGGCACATGCTCAATCTGACTTACCCCTAATGGTAGAACTAGAAACATACCATGGGATTCCAATTCAATCCCATCAAGGTGGCATGTACCAATGCCATCTTATTAGTCAAAGTGATCATTTAAGTTCATAATTGATCATAATGATAAGATTAAATATCAAAGGGATCACATAAACAAGACTAGTGTCTGCTAATACTAACTGATAGAATTAAAAAGGAGAGAACAATCCAACATGGGAAGTGGGATACACAGGAGACTCATAGAATGGCAGATGTCCTAAACACCACTCTGAACTTAGAATCAGCCCTTAGCTGGTACCACGGCTCACTAGGCTAATTCTCCGCCTATGGCACCAGCATCCCGGGTTCTAGTCCCGGTCGGGGCGCTGGATTCTGTCCCAGTTGCCCCTCGTCCAGTCCAGCTCCCTGCTGTGGCCCGGGAGTGCAGTGGAGGATGGCCCAAGTGCTTGGCCCTGCACCCGCATGGGAGACCAGGAGGAAGCACCTGGCTCCTGGCTTTGGATCAGCGCAGTGCACCGGCCACACTGCGCCAGCCTTAGTGGCCACTTGGGGAGTGAACCAGTGGAAAAAAGATCTCTCTCTCTCTCTCTCTCTCTCTCTCTCTCTCACCGTTTAACTCTGCCTGTCAAAAAATTTTTTTAAATAATTATTTTTTTAAAAAGACTATTTGGGGGCTCACACTGTGGTGTTGTAGGTAAAGTAGCTGCTTGCAGTGCCAGCATCCCATAAGGACACTGGTTCAAGACCTGGCTGCTGCACTTCTGATCCAGATTTCTGCTGTGGCCTTGGAAAACAGTAGAAGATGGTGAAGTAGAAGATGCACTGATGTAGGAGACCTAAAAGAGGTTCTTGGCTCCTGGCTTCAAATCAGCGCAGCTTTGGTCATTCTGGCCATCTGGGGAGTGAACCAGTGGATGGAAGACACACTCTCTCTCTCTCTCTCTCTCTCTCTCTCCCTCCCTCCCTCTCCATACTCTGCCTTTCAGATAAACAATCTTTAAAAAAAAAAAAAAACAGCTACTTGACAGGTTTGCAGACAGAGAAGGAGAAACAGAGAGAGAGGTTTTTCTTCTTTTGGTTCATTTCCCAAATGGCTATGACATCCAGTTCTGGGTCAGGTCAAAGCCAGAAACCAGAAGCTTCAAAAGATTTTCCCACATGGGTAGCAGATGCCCAAGCACTTTGGATCATTCTCCTGCTGCTTTCTGCAAGCTATTAGCATGGAGGTAGATTGAAAATGGAGAAACCAGCACCCATATGGGAAGCCAATTGGCAGGTAACAGCTTTACCCATTATACCACAATGCTGGCCTCATGTTTAAAATATTTTAACAACACTAAGAATAGAGAAAACAGCCTCTGGTGTCACTTTGGTTTTGTCATCTCCACAAAAAGAAATAGGTTTCAGGCCACAGTGTGTTGTTTCAGAGTATAATTGTTAAAATATTATATATGTGTAAACAAAGTATTTTTGATAAGTTTCAATATATAAGGATTTGTCCAAGAATGCAACTAATGTGTAACTTGAGGCAAAGGTGTGTGGTTTATTCCATTTGGAAAATATTACCAATTACAGCACTATTCTATAACTGACTTGTGAATACAATCTATTTTGTTTGTATCTGTAGCTGAATGAGATCAGTGCTTGAAGATTATCAGTGTTACTGAAGATACTAGCAAAATACACTTTACTTTAAATTGTTTTCCTTCTATTTGGTTTGTATTATAGTTTGAGGGGTAGAAACTGCATCAATGAATTTATATCTTCTGTTATTTTAATTTCAGAATGACAAAGGCATTAAAATATGCTATGAAAAGTTATCTGATATGCTTGAATTTGCACAGAAGTAATTTCTCATAAAGAACACTAAGCAGAAGTCATTTGTTCAAACACATGGAAAGGCAAAAAAAAGTCTTTGATAATATTTGATAATGGAGATCACTGAATTCTAGTAAGAGCATAACATTTGAACTGAATTGGGCAGATCTTTCCCTTTTATGTCGTTTCACCAAGTTAGGGAACCACATAGACGCTACCAATCATATAAAACTAGGACTATTTGAGAAGCATGTGGTACTCAATCTGGCACTTAGAAGTGGACTGCCAAAAGCGACCTTCCAATGGCAGAATCCTATTCCTCATGGACGTCAGTTTTTCTTCACTAGGCAGTTGACTCTGTTTCCCCTGCTCCCCATTCCTATTCCCCTACAAAACACAGACACACACAGACACAGACACAGACACAGACACAGACACACACACACACACACACAGAGAGAGAGAGAGAGAGAGAGAGAGAGAGAGAGAGAGAGAGATACGCACGCGACGTTTGTAAAATCCACAGTGGAAGCAAAACCTGCCAGTGTCATTGTGCGGAGCTCCTGGTGAAAGCAGGTTGTCACTGTTGTCATTTACCACATAATTCTATCAGTGTTTACTCACTGCAATAGCAGAGGCCACAAGCTCTTGAAGACACATAAGGAACTAGGAAATCGGGATGTCGGGGGAGGGAGTGAAGAGTGGGGTTACAGTGGTGGGACCTTCCATTCCTAGCTAAACCCTGGCAGGCTAAACCAGGTTCGCCAGGCAGCCAAATGGAGCTCGCACGTTCTGCTTTGCTCCGCTGAGTTTAAATTCATCTCTGCAGACTTCCTTGACCATTTCATCTTTCCTTTCTCGTTAGAAGGTTCTCACACTGTAGCCAGCGTTGAACTCTCCGCAGAGTGAGCACTGCATTCAACACCTGGACTAAGCACTTTTGGTTTGTGTTTTTATGGGGAATAGTTCCGAATCTGGTAAAGTTTCCGAAGGGCAGGAAAAAAGCTACTCAGAGTAGACACCTTTTACTATATTGCCGACACTCGTAACTGAAAGACTGCTAGAAAGAAAAAGAAAAGTAGGGGGACAGGCGTGAGTAGCGTCGGGATAGAGAGGCGGAGTAACGATGTTTGACTTCTTAAGGATGAAAACAACAACTGTTTTCTAGGTCACCAAATCGAGAACACTGGGAGAGGCTCAAGGGAATTAAATCTCTTTGGAATCTGAGAACATTATGGACAGTGAGGTCCCGCGAGCTTACGACTAATTACACGGAAGTTACCCAGGCAGAAGTAACGGTAGCTGTTTTGCAGTTGGCGAGGGGGAGGGGCGGGGGATCAGAAGAGGAAGGCGTGCGTCTTGCGTACTGACGCAAAACGTTTCGCGACCATATATCACCGCCAAGCTGTGCATTTTGGAGCTGTTCAGAGTCCAGTACTAGGGCTCTGTTCACCTTCGGTGGGATATCCGTCTCGGATGTCTTCCGACATGAATCATGTGGCAGTGGGAAATACGCTTGGGCTGGAGCAGCAGGTGAGTAGTAACGAGGCAAACAAGACTATTTCTGGGTTTTATTTCTAAGTTAACGTTGCGCAGCGCTTACTTTTTCCGTTTCTTGGTACCTGTTTTGTGCGTGGAGTGGGGCGAGGCTGGGTGATGGGAAGATAAGGAGGAATAGGAAAAAACTGAATTAGACTGTGATGCAGTAACTGTGTGTTAAGAAGACAATATTGGTAACGAGTACGGCCATGCGGAGGCATTTTACCGGTCGCGCACAATGGCGGTTTTTTTGTGTGCGCGCGCGCAGACACACATACACGCACCCGCGCGCTGTGCCTCCGAATGCGCATGTGCGAGCACCAGCTGCTTAGTAATACGGTTGTGTGAGATGGGACTTTTATTTTGAGGGATTTGACTTCTCTGGGCGGGCCTGCTGCTTTGTACGTATACGGAAAAGGGACTACGGCCGGAAAGTGCGCGGTACTTGCCGTCAGAAATGGCGACGGCCTTTGTTTTCTATAGAGCAGCAGCGCCTGGAGCAGAAAAGAAACTAGTGGCTATAATAAACAAAGAAACACTATCATGTTTTCTTTCTTATTTGGACTCTTGGCCGGGGGATTGCGCAGCCCTGGGCTGGCTGATGACGTAAGGGCGTTTCCGGTGTGGAAAGTTTTGTGACGCAGAACAACCGGAAAGACAAGGTTGGGGACGGGAGGGGAGGAGGAATGGCCGCAGAGTGCTTACCTTGAGTAGTGTCTGCAGATAATGGACGGTGCAAGTCAACAAGAAGAGACCTCCGAGGTTAGAAATTTAACGGTTTTCGTACTCTTAATTCGGAGAATCCCCTAAATAGCTAGTCAGCCGGTAGAAGTGCATGTTTCGTGTACCGCGTGTATAGGCTATAGGTTTCATCTTGGATTGGTAGCAGGAAAAGTACCTCCCTAGTGTTAATTGGACGGATCCTTTCGTTCTTTATTAATGACTTTCGTAAAAGACGCTGAAATATCCGGGTCTTTTACGTAGAATGCCTTTTCAGCGGCTTTGGGTGGAAGCAGTAACATGTTTTAAAAAGTATTACAGGTGTATTTGCCGTGCCAGTAAATTTCCTCATGGCTTCTAAGGTTTTACTTTTGAGAACACCGGTATTATGGTTCAGACTTAATTTTATCTCCCTGGACTAGCAAAGGAACTAGACGTGGGGCGAAAACCCTAGACGAACTCCTCTGCTGCCTGTAGTCACATTAAATAACTGAATTTTATTATGATTTGTAATAAAGATTTGGCGACCCCATCTTTCAGGTTTTTAGTTTTTCTTAAGCCAATGACGTGAACTGCTGATTTTGCTGGGATTTACGGAATAGAAACAGAACATAAGCGTACAGTACTTGATTTTCTGACTGGTTGCAGTTCTTCCGCCCCTAGACGTGCTTTTTGAAGCGCTTGAATTAAATGTTAAATTCAAGTCGGGAATTTTTTTGTGATTTAACAATGATTTCTTAGTTAACAACTAATGCAATTTGGTAGTTATCTTAAATTTCCCGTTTATACACATTACTGGTGTTGCAGATGACCTGTGGGAGCAAACAACATTATGTAAATCTTTTGTGGTTTTTGAGGGAAGCAGAAGAAAATTGGCATATGCAATTTCAATTGGTTTTACATAGTTCTTGCTATTATGATGTGCAATATGATAAAATAACATTTTTTCCTTCAGTTTCAAATGTATATTATTACCTTCAGGAAGTGTCAAACATGCAGCAAGATACAAAACTGCACCGTATCCCGTAAAGTTGATTAGAGATGTTACTTTTTTATAGAAATTTACCTGAATTAAAATAGTTCTTGGAAGGTTTTAAGAAATTAGTGAATATTCAACTGTTAAACTATTTTTTTCTGCTTAATGCTAAATATAAAAACAGTGCCATTCAGAACTTTACTCTTTGTAGGTCACTTTAACATATAAGTTATTCTGTTGCTAAAAAAAAATTTAAATGGGGAATTAAAGAGATTTTAACAATGAAAGTTATTGCAGACATATCTGTTTTGGGTGAATGAATTTGAACTCATAACTGAGGTACTCAGGGCATCCAGGTGCTCATTATGCATGCATGCTTCTTGTAAACTGGGGAGACTTTTAAGAACTAGTAAATACGTGAGCTGTTAATACCTCTTTTTCCAGTTGGCTGGTCTAGACCTGAACTCCTCTGATAATCAGAGTGCAGGAGGAAGTACTGCAAGCAGTAAGTAAAAACATTGATTATTTATATATCTAAAAGATGCTTGTTGTATCTTAATAATAAATAATACTAGATTATTAGAATTAACTAATTTTAAACTGAAAAATCTTTTCCCTATGATTTTAGCATGTACATATACAAGTATTTTTACCTGTTTTTTGGGGGAAAAAAAGAATAGTTATTTAAGTTCAAATTGTAAAATGCTAAGAGGAACATTACATAATATGTATTGGTTTTAAAAAAACATATCTAGTCAGAGGTGTGCATATGTTCTCTCTTGTGAATAAATCTGAACTGTGTTAGAGCTTTTAAAGCTACCATTTGTATTTAATGCAGCTGTTGCTACCCATTTCCCATAAAGAAGGTGAGAGATCATGATACAAGTAAACTCTACCAATTTGGGGTTTGGGATAGATATATTAAATTGTTTTAAAGATAGATATAAAAACTTTTATGAAAAAGATGTTTTCCTTGTTTTTAGAGATATGTTTGAGGTTTTTGAATGAAGAGAGTTTAGTACTTGAAGCTGGTAGGGTTTGACTAAAGAAATCAGTTGTCTCTGAAAAGCTTCAAGTCTAGCCCATTAATTTCAAAGCCTGTTTGCATTATGTTAGTGTTAGGGTGATTTAATTATATTAGTGGGGACAGTTTAGGTATTTAAATCAAAAGGATTTAAAGTTAGAATATTTAGATAATAAAGTTGATATCCACATATGATAGTCCAGGAAGAGTGACATAAAAGCATGCAAATTCTCCTTCACATCCTTTTCCCTTTTCATATGTTTTTATCTATCATGTAGTCTTCAGCTACCAGTGTAGAAATAAAAAGTGTCTCTCTGGCTGCTTGGCTCAGTATGTATTTTCTTCCCCTCATTGCTTAACTAAGGTACTCTTGCCAGAATAATGGTTATATTTAATGTAATCATGTATAACAATTTCCCACAGTGACTACTGAAACATTTGAGGATTTCTGTTCTTGTGATCCAAGGCTCTGAACTTATTTGCCAAACTTGTTTGTTTAGCAAAAATGTTGGATTAATAAGCCAATAACTTATTTTAAATTAGACACTGCTCTTCCTTTATAGCCTCTTATAGGTTTTTTCTTAGCATATTTTGCAGTACCTAGTTTGTTTTTTCTTTCAGAAGGGCGCTATATACCTCCTCACTTAAGGAACAGAGAAGCTTCTAAAGGTATGTCATTTAAAAAACTGTAGATTTGACTTTTGCTCCTGTAGAAGTTAAAACCTGGGGGAAATAAAGTAACTTGGGAAAGTCTTCAATTTTTGTAATAACCAGTGCTGCTATTAGGACTTTGTTCAAGAATCTGCACTTTGTGACTTTAAAAATGTTCACATGATCCTGAATAATGAATACTTTCTGTTTCCTTTGGTAAACTTTGAATCTAGATTTTATAATTTTACTACTCTAATGCTTTATTGTTTGCCCAGAGATGGTCTTATGGTGTTGTTACCCTGTAAAACAAACCTCATGATGATAAAGCTCTGCTTAAACACTATTGTCAAAAATTGACACTATTGAAAATTGGGTTTTTGGAAAAGGGTAACTATTTGTGGATTACAACCTGGGGTGTAGTTAGTGCAGTGGTGGGATGGATCTCAGCCTTTTGCCTGAACTGCTTCGCCTTAAATTTAGAAAATTCCTAATGTCTTCTACTAAAAAGCATACATGTAGAGAAATAGGTAAAAAAAAAATAATGTTGCTATGTCAAGGCTTTTATAAGTTTTATTTATTTTAAAGAGAAAAAAAGGAGAGACAGCATTCTTCCAACTGGCAGTTTATTCCCCAAATGACTGCAATGGCTGGAGCTGGGTGGATCTGGAATGCCTCAGCTTGGTCTCTGGTGTTGGTGCAGTGGCCCAAATACTTGGGCCATCTTCTGCTGCTTTCCTAGGCACATTAGCAGAATTTGAA
Organism: Sylvilagus floridanus; assembly: GCA_949820135.1. Taxonomy (NCBI): domain Eukaryota; kingdom Metazoa; phylum Chordata; class Mammalia; order Lagomorpha; family Leporidae; genus Sylvilagus; species Sylvilagus floridanus. The sequence goes on along the minus strand of CATKVR010000033.1, from coordinate 208,925 downwards.
TTGGAAATAGAGCAGCTGGGTTGCAAACCAGTGCTCATATGGCATGCTGGCACTGCTGACAACAGCTTTACTCATACTATAGCAGCAGTGCACAGTATGTCACTTTTTTTTTAATTAAAAAAAAGTCATTTTAAATTCAGCTGCTTTCCTTGGTTCAGTTTTCAGAAGCCTTCCAGTTTTGCAAGGCTAAAGATAGGAGGTGAGAATTCAGTCTAGGTCCCATTTGTGGGGCAGAGATCTAACTACTGGAGCTGTTACTTGCTAACTAGAATATATGTTAGCAGGTGCAAGGATCAGGAGGATAGCCAGAACTAAGCTTTCATATGGCATGTGGCTGTTCTAACCCAGAGGGTATCATTTTAGAATCTGTGTGTTCACCAGAAGGGATGCTCTGAAATTTATGGAAGAAGGAAAGGTCAGGGAAAATACTTAAAACCAAAAGGAGGGGCTGCTCCTGTGGCGCAGTGAGTTAAAGCCCTGGCCTGAAGTGCATCCCATATGGGATCTGGTTCTAGTCTAGGCTGCTCCTCTTCCAATCCAGCTGTGCTATGGCCTGGGATAGTGGAGGATGGCCCAAATCCTCGGTTCCCTGCACCCACAAAGAAGCTCCTGGCTCCTGGCTTTGGATTGTTGCAGCTCCAGCCGTTGCAACCATCTGGGGAGTGATCGCAGGAGATGGAAGACCTCTCTTTCTGTCTCTACCTCTCTCTGACTCTACCTGTCTTTGTAACTGTCTTTCAAATAAATAAAATAAATCTTTAAAAAAAAAAAAAGGGATGGGGCTGGCGCTGTGGCTCACTTGGTTAATCCTCTGCCTGTGGTCCCAATTGCTCCTCTTCCAGTCCAGCTCTCTGCTGTGTCACGGGAAAGCAGTGGAGGATGGCCCAAGTGCTTGGGCCCTGCACCTGCATGGGAGACCAGGAGGAAGCACCTGGCTCCTGGCTTTGGATCAGCGCAGCAGGCTGGCTGTAGCAGCCATTTTGGGGGGTGAACCAAAGGAAGGAAGACCTTTCTCTGTGTCTCTCTCACTAACACTGCCTGTATAATAAAAAATAAATAAAGAAAGAAAGAAAGAAAAGAAGGTATTGGTTATAGGACAGTAGAGTGGAGAAGGTGAAAGGTTAGTGTTGTGTTTTACATGTCCTGTGTAATTTCCAGTCTTTGCATGTGTGTCAGAAGATCATTTAGGGAAGTACCTTCATCTGAATTTGATATAGCACCTCAGATAAACTAATTGTGGGATGAATTTACATTTCTTTGTTTTTGTAGCTATTTGTAGAGACCTGTTTGTATGCCAGTTAGTTAGGCATTGTTTTTATATTTGCTTGCTAAAATAATTTCTGTTGAAAAAGAATTAAAGATGGTCAGAATTAATGTTTGTGGGACACATTGATCTTTAAGTACACAGGATAAAGTCCAAGAAAGCTGTGTGTATCAAGTGTTTCATTTTTGAGAAGATAATCATGTAAAAGTATTGTCATGTTTTAATTTTTGGTTTTTTATTGAAGGATTTTATGATAAGGACAGTTCAGGGTGGAGTTGTAGTAAAGATAAGGATGCATACAGCAGTTTTGGTTCTCGTGATTCAAGAGGAAAATCCAGTTACTTCAGTGATCGTGGAAGTGGATCAAGGGGAAGGTAAATTCTTAACTTCTATGTGTACAATAGCAATTTAGAGTTTTCAGTAGGTAAGTTTTCACTTTCTATGGTTCAAATTCTCATTTTATATACATGTGATTCTTAATTTGTCTAACAGACCATCTGTTAATGGATTTTAAGCAAAATTTCTTTTTAATTGTAAGAAGTTCTTCTAAAACTGTTAAATTATGAATTAATAATTAAATGTGATGAAAAAATATAAAAGTATACATAATAAAATCTGTGTAGTTACACCGGCTTTTATTTTAATTTTTAATTGTTGATTGCATTAGTGTGATGAATTGATCATCACTCACATCTGTATTTGTTTTTCACGAATAGGACTAAAACTTCATCACAAGAGAGCTTCTTCCTGAAGTTTTATTCTTGAGTGTGTGAAGTTTGTTTATAATTTAAAAGACCAATTACAGCTTAACATTGGCTAATAAAAACATTCTTATTGTCTTGTTCAGATTTGAAGATCGTGGACGGAGTGACTATGATGGTATTGGCAGTCGTGGTGACAGAACTGGCTTTGGCAAATTTGAACGGAGTGGACACAGCCGTTGGTGTGACAAATCAGATGAAGATGATTGGTCAAAACCACTTCCACCAAGTGAACGCTTGGAACAGTAAGTTGTTGAAATGTGCTTTAACTGTTAGAATACTTATTATCAGTATAACATATGTGATAATTGTTTGACTTCAGGGAGCTCTTTTCTGGTGGAAATACTGGGATTAACTTTGAGAAATATGATGATATACCAGTAGAAGCAACTGGAAATAACTGTCCTCCACATATTGAAAGTGTAAGTTCCCTTGATTTTTTTTTTCTTTTTTAGCAGTTCTGTAAAGTTACTGTGATGTTGCTTGTAGAGACCCCTTGAGTTAGGGAAGAAAAAATACATAAATGTTACTGTTATGTATAATATTGTAATAGAGGTATCCTCCATAAGAATTTTCTCCAGTGTTTTTGATGTTGATTAGACTAGGAAGTCCATTTTCTCTAAAAATGCCTTTGTTATTTCTAGCTAAAATAACTATAAACTTCACATGGTGTTGCTTTACTTGTTAACATTAACATAGAACCGAAATTGTAGCAAATTCAACATTTCTCTTTTTCCTTGTATTTAATTGGTTAAATTTCTTCACAGTTCAGTGATGTTGAAATGGGAGAGATTATAATGGGGAATATTGAGCTTACTCGTTATTCCCGTCCTACTCCAGTGCAAAAACATGCCATTCCCATTATCAAAGAGAAAAGAGACTTAATGGCTTGTGCCCAAACAGGTAAGCTCATTTGATAAAGAAGAAAACTCGGCTTGCTCCAGAAGTATTTTGTGTTAGGAGACCTGAGTTCTGTATTGAGCATCATTTTGAGATTGCTGAATTGTTAATTTTGTCATTGAATGTTGGGACTAAAAGTAGTGTTTTCATCAATATTTCTTTCGAAAGCCTGGAGTTATAAGAGGGAGAAGCAGTGAATGCAGTGATGGATGTCTTCTCTCTACATAAAAACTGTTGAGTGATTTATCATTTTTAATTTAATATCTTTTTCAAGAAATAGAACTGTAGCTTTTATTTCACTAGAGTTAGTGAACCTAGGACTAAAACCAGCACTTTTTAAATTAAATTTTATTTAAATAGCCACACTCATTTATTTATTCTGTACGTTGTAGATTTGGTTCTGACTGGCTTGCAAAATCCTAATGCTGTGTTTTTCTCAGAAATTGCACTGATACTGCTTTACATTCTGTACATTGTTGAAATGAATACTGATGGTACTTAGAAAAAAAAGCATGTATTTTTGCAAGTTAAAATAAAAAGAAGTACTTTATAGCTTAAAAGTTATGAGCTTATTATGTAAACTTAATGTATTTTCCAGAGAAGTAGGCATGGAAATCAAAAATTTCAGTGGATGGGCATATCTTTAAATTCATGATTAATAATTTAGTATTTTCTTAAACAGGATCTGGAAAAACTGCAGCATTTCTTCTGCCCATTCTGAGTCAGATATATACAGATGGTCCAGGTGAAGCTTTGAAGGCTGTAAAGGTAATACTTCCTTGTTAAGTGTCCTGTTTTGTAAATACTCGTTGACCTTTTAAAGAATGATTAGACATATGTAAAATTTTTCATTTATTTGAGAGACAAATAGAAAAAAAGAGAAGTTCCATTTCTTGGTTTAGTCCCGAAAGATGCATAATAACCAGTAGATGGTCATTGAATCCAGTTATCCTGTCTAGATGGCAGAGAGCCAAGTACTTGACTAAGGTCCTTTTTTTTTTTTAAATATTTGAAAGCAGAGTTACCAAGAGAGTGAGAGACAAAGAAAGAGAGCTCTTCCTCTGTTGGTTCAGTTCCCAGTGGCTATAAAGTCAATGGCTAGGCCAGACCAAAGTCAGGCGCTTGGAGTCTCTTAAAAACACATCTCCCAAATAGCTATGGGGGCCTAAGCAGTTGAGCTGTCCTCTGCTGCCTTCCCACACACATTATCAGAGACCTAGATCAGAATTGGGACTCAGACTAGTGCCTACATGGGAAGCTGGCACTACATGCTTTAACCTACTGAGCCACACTACTGGTCCCAAGCACATACATACTGTAGCCCATTGTGCACTTTTGGCAGGAGCAAACCTAGGCACTCTGGTATAGAATGGGCATCCAAGAGGCATCTTAATCACCAAGCAAAATGCTTTCTTTTTTATTATTTGCTTTTTTATCTTAATCCACTTGAAATCAGTGTTTAAATGAACTTTTAAAAGTTTTGGATATTACAAAGTTAAAAAGTCACTTGTATTTTTTAGGAAAATGGAAGATACGGACGCCGCAAACAGTACCCAATCTCTCTGGTTTTAGCACCAACAAGAGAATTGGCTGTACAGATCTATGAGGAAGCCAGAAAAGTAAGTACTGTAGTTATTATCAATTTTTCATCGAGTCCATGGTGAAAAATTATGACTACCTGATAAATTTTTTGCTTGCAGTTTTCATACCGGTCTAGAGTTCGTCCTTGTGTAGTTTATGGTGGTGCTGATATTGGTCAGCAAATTAGAGATTTAGAACGTGGATGCCACTTGTTAGTAGCCACTCCAGGACGTCTAGTGGACATGATGGAAAGAGGAAAGATTGGATTAGATTTCTGCAAGTACGTTTAAGTTTTATATTATGGGGTGCATCTTTTTAATTTGTGGTCTTTTTTATTGTTATGTTACAATAGTTTGCAAGAATTAACAGTGTTGATGAGAAATTTTAATTGAATATATGTGGTTAGCTTGAGTAACTAGAAAGTAATGATCAGACTTAGAGGCTAGACTGCTTCATAAGTGAACAAGTGATAGGTAGAATTATATGCAGTTGTTTCTCAGCCTATACTCCGTTATCTATGTAGAATCAACTGAGCATTTTCTGTAACAGGTACTTAGTATTGGATGAAGCTGACAGAATGCTGGATATGGGATTTGAACCTCAGATCCGTCGTATAGTTGAACAAGACACCATGCCACCAAAAGGTGTTCGTCACACCATGATGTTTAGTGCTACTTTTCCTAAGGAAATACAGGTACTATTTCATGTTAGCAATTTTTCTTTGGAACTTTGTGTTTGAAAATAATTATCCTCAGATACTTCAGTACTAAAATAAATGAGACTTTTAAAATTGTTTGTTGTTTTCACTTTTTCAGATGCTTGCCCGTGACTTCTTGGATGAGTATATCTTTTTGGCTGTCGGTAGAGTTGGTTCTACTTCTGAGAACATCACACAGAAAGTAGTTTGGGTGGAAGAGTCAGACAAACGATCATTTCTGCTTGATCTGTTAAATGCAACAGGTAAAGTTATGATTAATAATGTCCACTAGATATGAGGAGAACTTCAGATCTTTCCTGTTCCTTCACTTTACACTTTTCCTTTTGATTTTAACTATTGTAAAAACAAAACTTACTTTACTTAATTTGTATGCCTACACAGTACAAGGAGAATTAAACTGGTTATCCAGATCAAGCAGTAATCTTAAGTCACATTAGATGTAGATGGAGTACTGTTGCTAAGTCAAAAACCTTCCAATTTTTCAGGGAAGGATTCATTAACTTTAGTGTTTGTGGAGACCAAAAAGGGTGCGGATTCTCTGGAGGACTTCTTATACCATGAAGGATATGCTTGCACCAGCATTCATGGAGACCGATCCCAGAGAGATCGAGAAGAGGCCCTTCACCAGTTCCGCTCGGGGAAAAGCCCAATTCTAGTGGCTACAGCGGTGTGTATATTTTACATTTGAGTTAATCATGTTTGAGTATTGCTTTCTGTTAATTAAAGTTATTTTTCAGGTGGCAGCAAGAGGGCTAGACATTTCAAATGTGAAGCACGTTATCAATTTTGATTTGCCAAGTGATATTGAAGAATATGTACATCGCATAGGCCGTACAGGACGTGTAGGAAATCTTGGTAAGGTTTATAAGAAATCTGGATGGTTTATTTTTATTTGTAATGCTTAGGCCAAAGAATTTAACAGAGCCTTAAAAATCTTGTGTTTGAAAGAAAAAATAATTCATGTAAAGAAGTGTCAGCTGTATTGCCAATTATAAGTTCGTTTAGGTTCTACTTGTGGAAAATGAGTATAGTGAAGAATATATAAATATATAAACACAGGGGTGCTTTTTGGAAGCCTAAACCTACATACTTTAATTCTTTAGGCCTTGCTACCTCATTCTTCAATGAAAGAAATATAAATATCACAAAGGATTTGTTGGATCTACTTGTTGAAGCTAAACAAGAAGTGCCATCTTGGTTAGAAAATATGGCTTATGAACACCATTACAAGGGGAGCAGTCGTGGACGTTCTAAGAGGTACACATTGTTTTGGGTCTTCACTAGTGTAACCTGAAAGTGTTAAGTAAATTTCTCTATCTTACTCTTAAATTTGGATAATAAATAATTAGAAAGGATGGACAGAGCTGGGGCCAGCTCTGTGGCACAGCAGTTAATGCCCTGGCCTAAAGCACCAGCATCCCATATGGGTGCCGGTTCAGACCAGGCTCTCAAATTCTGATCCAGCTCTCTGCTATGGCCTGGGAAAGCAAGAGATGACCGCCCAAGTCCTTGGTCCCCTGCACCCATGTGGGAGACCCGGAACAAGCTCCTGGTTCGTGGCTTCAGATTGGCGAAGCTCTGACTATTGTGGCCAATCAGGGAGTGAACCATTGGATGGAAGACCTCTCTCTCTCTCTCTCTCTCTTCCCTTCTCTCTCTCTCTCTCTGCCTCTCCTCTCTGTGTAACTCTGACTTTCAAATAAATAAATAAATCTTAAAAAGAAAAAAAAAAAGGATGATAAACGTCATACAGTTCATTGCTGAGGGTTTGAAATCATTATTGTTTGGAACCTGACAATAATAGGAATTGAATTGATAATCAGATAATTGAGAAATTTAAGTAGGATTGGGCATCTTAGTTAATTATTACAATTATATGCCTCAACATATGACATATTTTTCTTTACAATAATAGATTCAGCGGAGGATTTGGTGCCAGAGACTATCGACAAAGTAGCAGTTCCAGCAGTTCTGGCTTTAGTGGTCGTGCAGGGAGCAGCCGTAGCAGTGGAGGTGGTCACAGCAGCAGCAGAGGATATGGTGGAGGTAATAGACGTTTTCCTTTGAGAAAGCCTTTTTTTTTTTTAAGTCCACTTTTTCCAACTCACTGTGATTTTAGTTTTTAAAAAATAAAAACATCCAGCATTGTTTTTTAGATTTATATCAAAGTACTTGAGGAAAAAAAGGAAAGATAACTGAGAGTGGATAACTAGATTCTCTTTCTGAACATTTTTTAACAGGTGGCTATGGAAGCTTCTACAATAGTGATGGATATGGAGGAAATTACAATTCTCAAGGAGTTGACTGGTGGGGCAACTGAATCTCCTTTGCAGCAAAGTCAAACAAGTTAATATGGAAACCACATGTAACTTTAGCCAGACTATGTTGTATAGCTTTAAGAACTTAACATTTTATGTTACCAACAGTGATTCTTAAAATTGTTGAGAGCTCAAAGTCACAAGAAGAAATGAACCATCATCAGCCCTGTTAAGAAGTTGGCTTTAGTTTGGATTCACTATCCTGCTTTATCCCATTTCAAACTGTATTTATAATTTCACAACCGAGGATCATTTGTTTGTTAATGTACTGTGACTTAACTTTAGTCAACTTATTATTTTGATGTCCTGTTGGCTCAGTAATGCTCAAGGTATCCAATTGTTTGACAAAATAAATTTACTGAACATGTGCTAAAATCAAACCTTGGCACACAAGTGTTGGTGGTATGACTTAGTTTTCCATAAATAGAAGGGGAAAAAACTTAATGCAGTATCTTTTTTTGATCCTGGAACTGGAGTTAAAAACATCTTAAAACAGCTTGTTTCTGTGGTGGTAGGCTGTATTAAATTGAAGTTCTGATTTGCTCACTCTATCCTAGATAGGCACTTAAAACCTTATACTCTAGATAAACCACTCTGGTCATGAGATGGACTATATGAAAATGCAACATTTTTGAGAGCCTTCTTCAAAGTCAATACAAGTATGTACAATAATTTCTTATTTAAAGTTTAGGCTGTTTATTTTAAGCTAGACATATATTGGCATACTATTACAGAAAAAAGTTTGAAGTTCTGTTTTCTTAATTTAGTGGAGGTTTCATTTAATTAAATTGCTAATGCCTGCCGTAAATAAAAATGAAGTGTTAGTGTAGCTGACCATGGCAATGAACAGTCTTATGCAGACCTAGCTCAGTTCTGGTCTTCAGTGCATGCTAGTGTTAATGTTTTTTGGTCAAGATGGTTTGAAAAGGAAAGATTCACAGCAGGCTTTATTTTAATGTGGATTCATATTGTTTATAGAAGCTGCAAGGAAAAGTTGAAACGGCTTACACTTGTAGACTGAAAATTTGAGAAATAAACTGAGATCCTTGAGATTACACAGGTTGGAAATACAAAGTAAACTACACAGGGCATCAGTTTTATATATTTTTTAATAAATTTTAAAATAATATTTTAAATGCATAATTTCCATTGTATTTGTAGTTGTTAGGCTAGACTTGGCCAAAGATTATTATTCATCACTAAAATGCCTCTCCTGTTTGGAAACCTGTGCTTAGTTTTTGGCCAGAATGCAGCAAAACTAAATCTGCACAGTGGCATAGAAGCTGGCAAGAATTTCTTAAAAGTGCAATATATTTTATGTGTATTGTGCCTTGTTCTAAAACTTTATTAAGTAGGTGCACTTGATGGTATTGAGGTCATTTGTTACGGTGCTATTTGAATTAGTGTAGGTTTAGACTCTTGTACATTTTGCTCCTAACTTTTTACAAAGTACTTATTTTATTGCATATTCAGAGAATTTTATATGTGTGTGTGTGTATGTGTCTTGTGTGCGAGTCTTTAAACTTCCAGTCTTACTTTGTCTCTTGGAAATTGTTGAATGCAGCTTGTCAAGAACTAGATTCTGAAATTTTATCTGGGACCATGGATTGTTGAGAGAACTATTTGCACATGACAAACTTTCATAGGTAATTTTTGCTGCTAGCTTGTGTAATATTTATTGAGCATTTTGACAAATATTTATTTTTGTAAGCCAAAATTGACTTAGAACGTTTAAAGAAACTTGACCAAAAGACAGTTCACAAACACTGGCACTTGAATGTTGAATGTCACCATACGTGAAATAATATATTTTGGGGTAGTGTGAGCTTTTAATGTTAAGTCCTACAAAACTTGAGTGAAATTAAGCAGACCAAGAATTGGCAGTATAGCTACAATGTTCTGATAAAATTTAAGATAAAATTGGCAACTTGAAACTGAAACATGCCAAGGTTTTAATAGACTTGTCTTGAGATGTTAATGAAAACACTTCTGAAAATTGGTATGTCCACATTCTCTCAAAAGTTCTCTGAGTTTTTTTAGTTATGTGTTTTATTGTGTTTGATTTCTGTGACTGTCTGGCATATTTGCAATCCTTGAACATGTGGTTATCTTTCTGTATTGCTATAATCAGTGACTTACACATTCAGTTTTATTAGCCAGCAATACTTGGAATGAAAAAATATTGGATTTGGTTTGCTGAATGTAAACATTGAACTTTAAGTCACTGTTTAGTAATTGCTTATTGTATTGACTTTAGACAGTAGCACTGTGTGTGCTGCTTTTTGTTATGATTTTACTCAAATAAAAAGTTAAACAGTTTCCTTATGCTGTCAAGTCATGGCTTGCTTTTGAGAGAGGTGGAGATGAACTTGTACTTTTAGCTAACCACCGAACTATTTGTTAAATACATGTGAAGCCACAGGTATTTCTGTGCTTTAAATAGTTGGATAAAGAATGGTTTGTGATTGGTTTACAGAAGAAAATGGTTTATGTAAAGTGCATGGAAATCTAAAGGAATGACATGTGAAGCTTTTTCAAAAAATTAATGAGAAAATGGACTTGAATATGTTTATATGGTGCAAAAAAGTCTAGAAATCCATGTATAGGTTTTTATAATAATCATTTTCCACAAATTTTTTCAAGTGTCCTTTCATGTTAGGAGTGTGATTGTTTTTTCACCATTTTAATGTGAAAGGTGACAACTCAAGAGTTGAGTAAGTAGTCAGTTTTCCTTTAATTCAACATAGTGCTTTTTGATAGTAAATCAGATCAGGAAATGGAATAAGCTAGGGATAGCAGTGATAGCATAGGTGCCTTCTCTGGCTTATGTTAGCTAATCTGTCATCATACATTGTTGCTGTTGCAGGCAGCCACTATCAGTTAACGGACATGATGGATAGACTGTTCTAATTTGTTAATATTAACATTTAAAAAGGATATTACAGAATTTTTTCGAAGGAATTCAGTTTTCAGTGTCTGACTTTTCTTTAGCATCTGCAGATGATAAGCAGTGTCTTAAATCACACAGCTTATATATTTTACATTTGTGGGGTAAGATTCCATTGCCTATAATCACAACTCTTTCTCTGATTGTTAGGTGGAAAACACTTGGTACAGATGGGAAAACAGTTGGTGCTTTGTAGTTTGTGGCTATTAAGAATTATATAAAGAAGTTACGCAGGAGACAGACTAGAGCTCCCATTGTATTTCACTCTCAAATGCTGCAGCACCCTGTTCTTTACTAGGCTCAAACTGAAACTCTGGAACTCAGTCCAGATTCCCCATGTGGAGGTTGGTGGCTGGGATACAACTAAGTGTATTATCAATTGTGCCCTTTCGTTAGCAGAAAGCTGAAATCAGAACAGAGCTAGAAGTCTCAGTGCTAAGGGAAATGTGGTAACAGAATACAGAAATCCCAGAGTGCATCTTAACTAATAGGCTAAATATCCACCTCCATGGAATACTTTAGTATAGTTTATAATGGGACAGGATCATTTTCTGTTGGGTACATTCTGAAGGGAATTTGCTGAGTCTGTATGTCCTATAGATATTCAGTAAATCCTATCAGTTTTTGAAAGTACACTGTGTTAAAGAGTTTGTGAGGATTTATACAGTTGCCTCAGCTCTTACCATCACTTTATTATACATTTTAGATCTTGAATCAGTTATGTGTTAGCGTTTATATTAAATAGTTAAAGAGCTGATAACTGGGATTTGTGCTTGCTTCCCTCCCCCCCCCCCCAAAAAAAGGGAAAGATTTGTGAAATTGAGTCAGAAAAAATTCTACTTGCATGTTTACAGAAAACATATTCTGGGAGATTCAGTGGTTAACTAGCTTTATAGTGACCAAATTATTCTTGCTTTCCAGTGAAAAGGAGCTGTCCTCTTGCAAATCCGAAGTAGGCGATTTATGATACATAGCTGTTCACTGCCTTTATATCATCTAGAACAAAAACCCAGAGATTCATAAGGTTTTTTTTTTTAATTAATTGACCATTGTAATTGACAAGATGACTAGGACAAATACATGATGCTGCTTTTTTTTTTTTAACCACCCTTCTTCCTCTACCCTCTCCTATTCCCATTCTTACTGGTAAAAAAAAGGCCTATTTTCAATTAACTTTATACATAAAAGATTATACACAAAGGGGCTGGAGCAAGTGCTTTGATGTAGTGGGCTGAGCCCTCATCTCATTTGGGTGCCAGTTTGTTCCCAGCTGCTCTTCTTCCCATCCAGCTCTCTGCTATAGTCTGGGAAAGTAGTAGAAGATGGCTCAAGTGCTTAGACCCTGCATCCATGTGGGATACTCAGAAGAAGCTCCTGGCTCCAGCCTTTGCGGCCATTTGGGGAGTGAACCAGTTGATGGAAGACCTTTCTCTGTATTTCCCTCTATCTAACTCTACCTTTCAATAGATAAAATCTTTAAAAAAACAATTAACCAAATACTAAGTAAAGAGTTCAGCAAGGAATTTGGGGAGGACTTTTTCTCAACAGTCAGGATAAGGGCTGTTCAAAATCATATCTAAAAGTATCAATTTCACTTCTGTAGATTAGCTTTTATGTGCCCTTTTACCACAATCTAAAAGTATTAATTTCAGTTCTATAGATTACCTTTTATGTACCCTTTTTCCACAGATTAACAAAAACATATTTGTCCTTTTGGGATTGGTTTATTTCATTAGGTATAATGTTCTCCAGTTATATCCGTTTTGTTTTTTAACCATTGTATAGTATCCATGGTGCACATAACCCGTCATTTTATATTATTGGCAATAATTATACATATTTATAAGTAACATTGTAATATTTCAATACATGCATACATTGAAATTAACAAATTAGGATAATTAGCATGAATTGTTTCATATATTCAAGGTTTCTTTGTAGTACGAATGGTCAGAAGTCTTTTTCTCTAGTTAACCCAGAGAATAGTATGTTATTGATAAATTATATTGTGCAAAAGAACACAAATAGGGTTATTTCTACAATAAGGAAAGAAAGTACTCTTTAATTCAATAAAAGTAAACCTTTCTGGGGTATAATTAACATATTTTTGAGAAATGAAATTTGAAGAAGAACCCAAGAAAGATGCATCTTTTGCAAGCACTTAGGCATTACTATATCTTATGAGAGATAATATTCTCCACTTAATACATAAAAATAAGATAAATCTTTGTGGACATGTTTTACTATTAACTCTCTTAATCCAACTCTTTTGAGTTAGTATATGGTGACTTGCTGCAGTTGATTTCTCAACAATGTTGCAGTGGATTCATTTCAGAGAAAAGGAGCGTTGTGGGGGCAAGAGGCATGGAGTCCCCACACAGACCCTGGGTGAAAGCGGGCTGCAAGCCCACAGACTCATTTATTTCAGTTAGTACAACAGCTTATATAGCCAAGACCAGCCCATCCGGTCAAAGGGCAGTCTGCCCCAACCAATCACAGCGTGTTGCCAAGCAGGCTCTGTTGCCAGGTAGGTTTTAAAGCCTTCCTGAGTAATTGATGCTTGCTTGCCAGCGGCCATCTTGACATGGCCTTCTCATTGCACCAGTGACTATTATTTTTAATTTTACAATACTTAATGTATGACATCAGTGATCATCCAAGGCTCTTGACGTGAGCTGTGTAAGCTATGGAAACCTTTTAAGTCCACAAGCTTCAATATTTAGACAAGGCCATAAACAAAGTGAAGTACTCTCCTCCCTTCAGATAAAAGTACATTCTTTAATGACCACTTGTTTCTGTTGGGTCTTCCCCAGGGAGGTCTTACATGTAGGACACTTTTTTGCCACGGTGTTTTTGGCTTTCTATGTCTGACATTCTCATGGGTTTTTTCAGGCACATCAGAATGCCTTAAGGGCTAATTCTGAGGTCAGAGTGCTATTTAAAGAAAGCACTTGTCATTTTATGAATCTGCTGTTCCCATAATTTCTGTATTCATTCTTCAGTTGATAGACATTTGTATTGATTCCACTTGCACTCTTTCATATGCTGATATCATTTCTTTTAGGTAAATTCCCAGGAGCAGGATCACGGTAGGGCTGTATTCAGAGTTCTGAGGTATCTCCATGCTGTCTTCCACAGTGACTGTACTAGTTTATGTTCCCACAAACAGTGGATTAGTGTAACATTTTTCCTACATGCTAACCAACATTTTTGTTGATATCTTTTTTTTTTTTTTTTTGTGACAGGCAGAGTGGACAGTGAGAGAGAGAGACAGAGAGAAAGGTCTTCCTTTGCCGTTGGTTCACCCTCCAATGGCTGCCGCGGCCTGCGCGCTGCGGCCAGCGCACCGCGCTCATTCGATGGCAGGAGCCAGGTGCTAGGTGCTTTTCCCTGGTCTCCCATGGAGTGCAGGGCCCAAGCACTTGGGCCATCCTCCACTGCACTCCCGGGCCACAGCAGAGGGCTGGCCTGGAAGAGGGGCAACCGGGACAGAATCCGGCACCCCTACTGGGACTAGAACCTGGTGTGCTGGCGCCGCAAGGTGGAGGATTAGCCTGTTGAGCCACGGCGCCGGCCGTTGATATCTTTATGAAATCCATTCTGACTAGGTTGAGGTGAAACCTCATTTTTTTAATTCAATAAAAATTAACTTTTTTGAGGTTTAATTTATATATACATTTTTTTTGAGAAAATGTCTAAGGGCTCATTCTGGTTTTGATTTGTATTTCCCTGATGGCAAGCATGTATTCATGTATTCATGTGTCTGTTGGCCATTTGATTTTCTCTTTTGAAAAGTTACTGTTTAAGCCCTTAAACGGGACTTTGCTAAGTCCCATTGTTTAACTGGATGGATTGTTTTGTTTACCTTGTTCAGCTCTATGGATTCTGTATATTAATCCCTTATCAATTATAGAGTTTGCAAGTAGTTTTTCCCATTCTGTTGGTAGCCTTTTCACTTTACTGAGTGTTTTCTTTTGCTGTGTAGTCACAATCTTATATAATCCCTTTTTTTAAGTTTTGGCTTTGAGTGCCTGTGCTTCTGAGATCTTTTTCCATGAAATCTTTGACAATGGTGATAGCTTTCAGGGTTTTCCCAATAGTCCCAATGGTAGATTTAGGTCTAGACCCATTTTCAGTGGATTTTTGTGTAGTTGTAAATTAGAGGTCTTGCTTCATACATCTGCACACAGAGATCCAGATTTCCAGTACAATTTGTACAAAAGACTGGCCTTGCTGAAGGGGTTGATTTTTAGTTCATTTTTCAAAGATAAAGTTGTGTGAATTTATTTTTGAAGTTTATTTTCTTTCCCATTGGCCTCCCAGTCTGGGTTTTGTTTGTTTGTTTGTTTGTTTTTGTTTTTTTATTTTTGCCTGTACCATGATGTTTTGACTGTTAAAACTGCCATGTCTTTTGTCTTGAAATCTGGTGTTGTGATGATTCTGGTGTTATATTAGTTTTTTAAGATTACTTCAGTTATTTGGGGTCTCTTGTGTTTCCATATATGAGAACCATATGGTTTTTGTTCTTCATTTTGCTAATGTGAAAATGTATCAGATTTATTATTTCCAAGTGTTGAACCATGCCAATATACCAGGGATAAATCCCACTCAGTGAGGGTGTATGATCTTTCTGCTGTGTTGTTGGATTCAAGTGTCTAGTATTTTGTTGAGGATATTTGTATCTATGTTCTTCAGGGACATTGGCCTATAGTTCTCGTATTCTGCTGTATCTTTTTCTGGTTTTGCAATTAAGATTATGCTGGCTTCATAGAAAGAATTTGGAGAGACTCAAATTCTTTGAATTGCTTCAGATTAATTGGAATTAGTTCTTAAATGTCTGGGAAATCAGCTTTGAGGCTGTTCAATCCTGGACCTTTCATTTTTAGGGTTTTTATTTTTTTATTACAGATTTAGTCTCCATCTTGGTTACTGGTCTTTTTAGATTTTCTATGCCTCCTAGTTCATCACAAGTGTTCAGGCATCTACTAATTTCTTCTAGGTTTCTCAATTTGTTGACATACAACTATTTGTACTAATTCAGGGTGATTCTTTTTATTTTGTTGTGTCTGTTGTTATCTTTCTGTTTCATTTCTGATTTAATTGATTTGAGGTGGTTTTTTATTTTTTTGGCTGGACCAGTGTATAAATTTTATTTTTTCAGAAAATCAGCTCTTTTTTCATTGATACTTTTGTATTTTTATATTTTCAATTTTATTTATCCTCTAATTTTTATTAGTAATTTTACGTTTGATTTGTTTCTAGTTCCTTGAGATGCAATGATAGCTCCTTTATTAGTGACTTTTCAATTTATTGGCATGGCACCAATTGATAAAAACTTCTCTTAAAACTGCTTTTGCTGGGCCGGCGCCGTGGCTCAACAGGCTAATCCTCCGCCTTGTGGCGCCGGCACACCGGGTTCTAGTCCCGGTTGGGGCACCGGATTCTGTCCCGGTTGCCCCTCTTCCAGGCCAGCCCTCTGCTGTGGCCCGGGAGTGCAGTGGAGGATGGCCCAGGTGCTTGGGCCCTGCACCCGCATGGGAGACCAGGAAAAGCACCTGGCTCCTGCCATCCGACGAGCGCCGGCCGCGGCGGCCATTGGAGGGTGAACCAACGGCAAAAGGAAGACCTTTCTCTCTGTCCACTCTGCCTGTAAAAAAAAAACAAACAAAAACTGCTTTTGCTGTATCCCGTGTTTTGATATATTGTATTATCATCTTCATTTGTTTCCAGAAATTTTTTATTTCTCTTTTGATTTCTTCTTTGACCTACTATTCATTCAGGAGCATAATTGTTCAGTTTCCATGTGTTTACATATAATCTAAAGATTCTTAAGTTGTTGATTTCCAGCTTCATTCCTTTGTGGTCTGAGAAGATGCATAGTATGATTTGATTTTTTTTTTTCCAATTTGCTGAGAGACTTGCTTTATGGCTTAGCATGTGGTTAATCTGTCCATTACTGAAAGTAGGGTGTTGAAGTCCATCACTACTATTGTATTAGAGTCTTTATCTCCCTTTAAATCCATTAATATTTCTTTTAAATAGCCAGTTGCTCTGTATTTGGGTGTATAAACATTTGTTACAGTCACATCTTCCTGTTGAATTAATTGCTTAATTATTGCAGAGTGTTCTCTTTCATTAAACTCTTACCAGTTTTGTTTTAAAGTCTATTTTGTCTGATACTAGGACAGCTAACCTGCTCTTCTTTTGTTTCTGTTAGCATGGAATATCTTTTACAATACTTTGATTTTCTGTCTGCAGTTATCCTTTTTGGTGAGATGTGTTTCTTTTAGGCACCAATTAGATGTGTCTTGCTTTTTAATCCATTTAGCCAGTATATATCTTTAACTGGGGAGTTGAGGCTATTTACTTTCAAGATTACTATTGATAAATAGTGACTTGGCTCTGCCACTTTTCTGTAATATTCCTATTTTATACTTTGGATTTCCTTTGTACTTTTACTGGGAGATTTTCTGCTTTCACATTCTTTTATGGTGATGACTGTTTATTTGTATAGCACATCATTAAGCATTTTTTGTGAGGCTGGACAAGTGGTGACAAATTCAATTTCTGTTTGTTATGGAAGGTCCTTATTTCACCTTCATTCATAAATGAGAGCTTTGTAGGATATAGTATTCTGGGTGAGAGTTTTGTTCTCTTAAGACTTCAAATCTGTCTCACCATTTTTTCCTAGCCTATAGGGTTTCTGAGGAGAAGAAGTCCACTCTGAATCTAATTGGAGATCCTCTGAAAGTAAATCTGGTGTTTCTGTTGTGTACATTTTAGAATCTTTTCTTTATGTTTTAGTGTGGAGAGTTTGACCCAATGTGTTGTGCTCAAGATCTTTTCTGGTCATGTCTAATAGGAGTTCTGTGTGCTTCCTGTACTTTGAGTTCCCTTTCTTTCTCCAAATTAAAGTTTTCTGTAATTATTTCACTAAAAAGGCCTTCTAATCCATCTCTGTTTTCATGCCTTCAGGAACTCCTAAAATGCTTATGTTGGAATGTTTGATAGTATCCCATAAGTATCCAACACTATTTTCTAATTTTTCTTTTTTTTTTTGGGAGGGGGGGGTCTGATTGTCAAATTTCCAGAGATTTGACTTCTAATTTGGATATTCTTTTTTGTGCCTGAGTTAGTTGTTAAAGCTTTCCACTGCATTTTTAACTTGATCTATTGAGTTCTTCATTTCCATTATTTCATTTTTCTCTTTAAAATTTCAATTTCTTGACAAAAACTTTTATTCATGTCATGTTTCTTTAACTCATGGATTTGCTTCTGATTACTTCTAAGTAAGCCTACCATCAATTTCTTGAATTCTGTTTTGGGTATTCAGTCTCTTCCTCTTCACAGTCTAGTATTTAAGTGCTGCTGCGGTTCTTTGGTGGCATCATGTTGTTTTCCTTATTATTGTTTCTTGAATGTCTGTGTTTATGTTTAGGCATTTTAGAGATACTTTGTGCTCTCCCCCCCCCCCCCCACCATGATGTCTTATCTTTGTACTGTGCCTATTTGGTTTAATGGAGTGTCTGTTCTTTCAGTGAATACCCTAAGGTGTGTGCTGGATGTGGCCAGGGAGCTCTGTTCAGTGCTCCAGGGTGAAGGTAGTGTCCAAGAACACTGAAATTAGGCATGATAAATCTTTTAATTTTTAGTCAGAGGGGAGGTTTAATCTGCTCTGTTATTATCTATTGCATTTCTCCTCTAAGCAGACCAATGCTTGGTCGCTAGCCCCAGTGGGTGTAATATTTGTTCACTCTGCCACATGAACCACACAAAGGATCCATGAAGTCTTCAGTGTCAATAGGGATCCTACAGCAATGACCTTCACCAGGGAATCAAGGAGCCCTGAATATGTGGAACCATCACCATGACTGCCCAAAGACCCAGCCACAACCTTCACCTTCCCACACAGCCGCAGTGTGTTCACAGTCCCACAAAGCACCTAACACACCCACAGTTAAAGGCACTTAGCCCTCCGTCTATTCCCCCATTCAGACTCAGGCATCTGTGCTAGGTGCACTGACATGAGCTAGTGTCTAAAATGATGCCCACCCTTTCTCAGCTAGTTATAGGACTCTGGTGGTGGGTGATGAGAGAAATGTGGCTCTCCTTTTCTCCTGTATGTGGGCAGGTACACTGTTCCCCACTTGCAAGCCAGACTCATGCCAGGCTCTTCACATCACTTTATTGCCAGTGGCTTGGGCTGCTGCAGTCTGATCTCATCTCACCCTCCAAAGCTGGTGCTGAGGCTCTTGGCTGCAAGGGTCCCAAGTTTTAGAGCCATAGAGCTGGCATTGTGGCAAAGTGGGTAAAGCCTCCACCTGCAGTTTTTTTATCCAGTTCTCTGCTGTGGCCTGGGAAAACAGTGGAAGATGGTAGCAGCCCTTAGGCCCCTGTACCTGCATAGGAAACCTGGGAGAAGCTCTTTTCTCCTGGCTTCAGATCTTCCCCACAGCTCCAGCCATTTCTGCCTTCTGGGGATTGAACCAGCAAATGGAAGACCTCTTTCTGTGCCTCTCTATAACTCTGCCTTTCAAATAAATATATATTTTTTAAAGTTCAGAGCCATTATTCAAGAGAAACATTTTTGGTTAAAAGAGAACCAAAAGTGTACTCACAGGTTACATTATCCAATGAGATAACATCAAGTATATCTGGAACTCAATAACTAAAATAATATAATTCAAATATGTCCCAATATTTAATAGACATTTTCTGCAAAAATCAACAGACACGTGAGAAGTAGATCAGTTATCTATTAACTATTAGGTATGTAGATTGAACTCTTGAGATATCATCCGTTGGGGTAGCAAAAAAGGATGGTGAAGGGAGAAAGAGGAAGGCAAGATAAAAGGAAGGAAGGAGAGATGGATAGCAGAGGAAAGGGAAGAAAGGAGAAAATAAAAGGAATATAAAGAACACAGAATATGGAAATTGCATTGTGGGTCAGTAGGTTAAGTTGTCACTGGTGACCCCAACAAACAAGTGCTAGTTGAGCTCTAGCTGTTCCTCTTCTGATCCAGCTCCCTCATAATGCATCTGGGAAAACAGCAGAGGATAGTCAACATAGTTAGGCCCTTACCATCCACATGGGATACCAGAATGGAGTTAAGGCACCTGGATTTGGCATGGCCGAACCCCAGCTATCATGGATATTCATAGAGTGAACCATTAGATAAAAGATTCATTCTCTCTCTCTTGCCTTCTCTCTTTCAAATAAATCTTTAAAAATAAATAATACAAGTTAGGAAACAGACTATAGCAAGTTGAAAATGAAGATGTTATGAAACAAAATGATACAGCACTGTGGAAAGCACTGGCAGTTTTTTACACAGGTACGGAATTACCATGTGAACTAATGGTTCTATTTTACATGCCCAAAAGAATTAGTAGTAGGTGTTCAAATTGATATAGAAATAATTCAAATCCTACCAATTGAAGAATATACAAACAAAATGTAGGAAACCAACATTGTGGTGCAGGATTAAATACCCTTTATGATACTGGCATTCCATATCTAAGAACTGTCCTCAAATGCTCGCAATAACTAGGGCTGAGCTGAGCCAAAGCTGAGATCTGAGAACTTGATCTAGGTCTCCCACAGGGTGTCAGGAGAATAATTGAATCATCACTGCCTCTCATAGTCTATTAATAGGAAGCTAGAATTAGGAGCCAGAGGCCAGGAGTTGAATGTGGACATCTGAATAAGCATTTTAACTGCTAGAGTAAACACCCACTCTATAAAAGCCTATTTTACATAGTACCCCATGTATGGCTTTCAAAAATGCATTGAAAGTACAGCAAAAGGCACAGGATACAACTTAAAGGATGGAATGAGAATGATAATTAAACATGACAGGAATGTTGAAAATACCAGACTGGGAATTTAAAATTAGTATGATTAATATGGTAAGAGTTCTGGTGAAAAACAGGGAAGAATAGATAGGTAATATAAGGCAAGTAGTAAATTCTAAGAAAGTAATATATAAACACTAGATTAAGAAAAACTCATTAGCAAACTAGACTTAGCTTAAGAAACACTTAAGTCACACACTAAGTTATGTCAGCAGAGGCTGGTGTTGTGACAGTGGGTAAAGGCATAGCCTGTGGTGCCAGCATCCAATCTGAGTGCCAGTTCCAATTCCAGGTGTTCCACTTCTGATATACCTCCCTGCTAATGTATCTAGGAAAGCAATGGAAGACAGTACATGTGTTTGGATTCCTGCCACCTATGAGGCTCAGATGGAATTTGAGGTTCCTAGCTGTGCTTGGTCCAGCTCTAGCTGTTGGGGGCATTTGAGGAATAAACCAGCTTAAGATATCTTTCTCTCTCTTTCTGTATCTTTTTCCTTCTAAAACTGTCTTTCAAATGCATAAATAAATCTTTAAAAGAGTATATGTGAGTAGATATTTCCAAAACAAACAAAACAGATGAAAAAATATTTTAAAAGAATATTTAATATTCAAGAATCAAGATAATTTTAAAAGGTATAATATTCATGTAATGGGGCCGGCTCCATGGCTCAATAGGCTAATCCCCCACCTGCGGTGCCAGCATACCAGGTTCTAGTCCTGGTCGGGGCGCTGGATTCTGTCCCAGTTGCTCCTCTTCCAGTCCAGCTCTCTGCTGTGGCCCGGGAGTGCAGTGGAGGATGGTCCAAGTGCTTGGGCCCTGCACCCCATGGGAGACCAGGAGAAGCACCTGGCTCCTGGCTTCAGATCAGTGCAGTGCACTGGCTGTGACGGCCATTTGGGGGGTGAACCAACAGAAGGAAGACCTTTCTCTTTCTCTCTCTCTCTCTCACTGTCTAACTCTCCTGTCAAGAAAATAAAATAATATTCATGTAATGGAAAACCATTGTCCCTAGCCCTTTCAGTCAAGGCACTTTGAAACTGAAACTAGTGATGTAAGTGAATCAGTTGAATTACTTAGCTTTTGGCTATAATAAAAATCAAGTATATTCTTATTTAGAAAAAACACTGACACAATATTAGATACTACAGAATGGGTACTAGGAGTTTATCATTCCAATTGATAACTTGATTTTTACTAGGCATATAAAACTTCCTATGTGTTGCCTGCACTAGGTATATTGTCCTTCCCCCTGTGTAGTTCTAGAAGCCTTCTGTGTAACTGTGGGATAATGTCATTAAATTAAAACCTGTAGAGTCACATTGATAGATGTGGATTTTTGGTTTGTTTTGCACTTATTAAGTGTAACAGGGAGATGTCCTTGTAATCTATTTAGAAAATGTCCTTGTAATCTATTTAGAAGGTATACTGATTAATGGGTGAATATATAAGACTGACCCTTGAACAAATTCCACTAGGTGACCCCCTTTAAAAAGTATTGTTCTGCTGAAAATCTATCTTTTTTATTCTGCCTATTCACTGGTTTGAGTCTTACTATTTAGCCAGACTCTCTTTCCTTCCAAGTAACTTATCCTAAATATTCCCAGACTACATCCAAAGTAGTCAGTAATTAAAATTAGTAATAATCTTGAAATAGAGTATGTCAATTTCCAGAAAAACTATAAAAATGAGGCTCGCTTTTGGTGTGATGAAGTTGTATGTGATTTAAAAGCAGTTCATAAGCTGGGAAAAATTTTGGACATAATAGGCAATCAGACATCCAAAGGCTTCAGATGAACAGAAGCCACCTTCCAGTAAATGGATAAGAACATTCACAAATAACAAAAATGCATAATATCACATTGTGCAGTTCTTGGTCCCTTTACTCAAATTTAGGCCTTATGTGTGGTGCTAAAACAAAAATTGAATGGTGCCATTATCACTCCCCTGATTTTAATATTATAGAGAGTTTAATTTGCCAAGCAGGTGGCACCTCAAGTTTTTTTCAAGACAGCCACAAAATACATGTAAATTAGGGATAAAAGGAGCACAATGATTGTGATCAAGCTGGATAAGTGGACAGATTTAGTTGTTTTTCAAAGATTTCCTAATCATTATACTTCTTTTAGTGGATCTCCAGAATAGTATAACAATGCCACCAGCCTAATTACGAAAATTTTTTTATTATAAAAGAATAT
The DNA here is from genome assembly GCA_949820135.1 of Sylvilagus floridanus. NCBI lineage: Eukaryota > Metazoa > Chordata > Mammalia > Lagomorpha > Leporidae > Sylvilagus > Sylvilagus floridanus. The sequence continues at coordinate 186,385 of CATKVR010000033.1, read as the reverse complement.
GAGTTTATTTTCTACTTTTTACAATCTCTGTTATAGAACCAATGTTTTATTCTGATGTGTTATATCCAAGGAGAAACATATGATTGGAGGAAATTTATGATGGATACAAGCTAAAGATAAGTTTTTATTTTTTTTATTTTTTTTATTTTTTTTATTTTTGACAGGCAGAGTGGACAGTGAGAGAGAGAGAGACAGAGAGAAAGGTCTTCCTTTGCCGTTGGTTCACCCTCCAATGGCTGCCGCGGACAGCGCGCTGCGGCCGGCGCACCGTGCTCATCCGATGGCAGGAGCCAGGTGCTAGGTGCTTCTCCTGGTCTCCCATGGGGTGCAGGGCCCAAGCACTTGGGCCATCCTCCACTGCACTCCTGGGCCACAGCAGAGGGCTGGCCTGGAAGAGGGGCAACCGGGACAGAATCCGGCGCCCCGACCGGGACTAGAACCCGGTGTGCCGGCGCCGCAAGGCGGAGGATTAGCCTGTTGAGCCACGGCGCCGGCCCTAAAGATAAGTTTAGATTTAGATCACTTTAAGTCTTTTCATCTGTTCTCATTTATCTTTTTTTAACTTTTTTTAATAAATATCAATTTCCAAAGTACAGCTTATGGATTATAGCAGTTTTTCCCCCATTACCTCCCTCCCACCCACAACCATCTCATTTCCCACTCCCTCCCCCATCCCATTCACATCAAGATTCATTATCAATTCTCTTTATATACAGAAGATCAATTTAGTATATACTAAGTAAAGATATCAACAGTTTGCACCCACACAGACACGTAAAGTATAAAGTACTGTTTGAGTACTAGTTATATTGTTAATTCATGTAGTACAACACATTAAGGACAGAGGACCTACATGGGGAGTAAGTGCACAGTGACTCCTGTTGTTGACTTAACAATTAACACTCTTATTTATGACATCAGTAATCACCCTAGGCTCTTGTCATGAGCTGCCAAGGCTCTGGAAGCTTCTTGAGTTCATTAATTCCAATCTTAGTTAGACAAGGTCATAGTCAAAGTGGAAGTTCTCTCCTCCCATCAGAGAAAGTTACCAAGTTACCTCCTTCCTTGATGGCCCATACTTTCTTGTAGGATCCCACAGAGATCTTTCTTTTAGGTTTTTTTTTTCCCCCCACAGTATCTTGGGTTTCCATGGCTGAGAAACTCTTATGGGCTTTTTAGCCAGAACTGAATGCCTTAAGGGCTGACTCTGAGGCCAGAGTGCTGTTTAGGACATCAGCCATTCTATGAGTCTCCTGTGTATCCCACTTCCCATGTTGGATTGTTCTCTTCTTTTCAATTCTGTCAGTATTAGCAGACATTAGTCTTGGTTGTGTGATCCTTTTGACTCTAATCCTAGCATTATGATCAATTATGAACTTAAACTGACCACTTTGATTAATAAGATGGCATTGGTACATGCCACCTTGATGGGATTGAATTGGAATCCCATGGTAGATTTCTAACTCTACCATTAGGGGTAAGTCGGATTGAGCATGTGCAGGACTGTACATCTCCTCCCTCTCTTATTCCCACTCATATTTTACAGGGATCACTTTTCAGTTAAATTTAAACACCTAAGAATAGTTGTGTGTTAATTAAAGAATTCAACCAATGGCATTAAGTAGAACAAAAAAATACTAAAAGGAATAAAGTACTAAGTTTTTCCTCGAGAGTCAGGACAAGGGCTGATCAAGTCATTTTTTCTCATGGTATCCATTTCACTTCTACAGGTTTCCTTTTAGGTGCTCAGATATTTGTCACAGATCAGGGAGAACATATGATATTTGTCCTTTTGGGACTGGCTTATTTCACTCAGCATCTGTTTTCCAGATTCCTCCATTTTATTGCAAATGACCAGATTTTTTTTTATTGCTGGATAGTATTCCATCGAGTACATATCCCATAATTTCTTCTGTCTTCTGTTGATGGGAATTTAGGTTGATTCTATGTCTTAGATATTATGAATTGAGCTGCAGTACTTCTTTGGATCTGACTACTGTAAAGCATTCTACAGTCTTTGATCACTTTTATATTACCCAAAAAGCTATGACTAGTAGACATGGTGAGCTATCTTTAAGGGAATTATTTTATTTTAATTGGTTCATGGAGCTTCTTGCTGAAAAGTGAATTTCAGTTTCCAGGCACTGAATATAATAATATATCCCTAGTTTTGATTAGTCTCTCTTGGGCAATAGAGTGACTAAAAGTATAAAGCTATTAAATTAAATTTGGCCTAAACTTGTCTGAAATCTTGGGGGATAAAATCTGGATAAGGAATGGTTATTTAAGTCTACAGTTACCAATGCCAATTACATGTCGTACCCCATATAAAGTGGCTGGACTTTGTTGGTATTTTTACTATATTTCAAAAATATATTGCTTGTTTTTAAAATGTGCCTGGGTTTGATGCCTGGCTCCAGTTTTTACCTAGAATTTCCTAAGTAGACCATGGGAGGTAATGTGATAAGTAAAATTCTTTTAGTTCTTCAACTTCATGTGGAAGATGTGACTTGAATTCTGAGCTCCTGGCTTTGGTCAGCCCAGCCACAGCCATTGTTTGCATTTCAAGAGCAAAGCAACAGGTGACCTCTATCTATATTTATAATTCACATGATTGGTGTATAAAAGAAATTACTAAAGATCTGCAAAATAAACTCCTAATAATTTTATTTTACCAATATTGTACAAGTAAAGAACCAACACTAGGGGCTGGTGCTGAGCTATAGTGTACTAAACCTCCACCTGCAGTTCCAGCATCCCATATGAGCCTCAGTTCAAGTCCTGGCTGCTTTACTTCCAATTAAGACCCCTGCTAATGGCCTGGGAAAACAACAGTAGATTGCCCAAGTGCTTGGACCCCTGCACCCACATTGGAGACCTGGAAGTTCCTGGCTCCAGGCTTCAGACCAGCCTAACTCTGACCTTTGCAGCCATTTGGGGAATGAACCAGTGGATATAGAAGACCTTTCTGTCTCTCTTTCCTATAACTCTACCTCTCAAATAAATAGAATCTTGAAAAAGATGTAACACTCAAAACTCAAAACATTTCTATGTACTAGAGATAAGTGAATATTTAGCAGCTCTTAAAAGTAAAATACTAACATGTAAGTCTACAAAATGAGACATGTGCATCATTATGACTATAAACACTGAAAGACGGTTTTTTTAAAATCTATACATATCAAAAATGTGGCATGCACTCTGACACATATATGCACAAAATATATGTATTTTCTCCCACATATGAGAAAAAATATATGGTATTTGTCTTTCTGGGTCTAGGTAACTTCTGTTAGCATACTTATCACCAAATCTATCCATTTTGCTTCAAGGGTCAGGATTTCACTCTTTTTAAGGCTGAGTAATGTTCCTGTATATTTATATATAATATTTTCTTTATCCAGTCACCCACTGATGGACATCTAAGTTGATTTCATATATTTGCTGTTGTGATTTAGGCTTCAATAAACATGACACAGCTTTTATGTACTGGCTGCATTTCCTTTGTACATATTTCTAGAAGTAAGTTCGTCAGAACATATGGTAGATACATTTTTATTGTTTTTATGACATCTCAACACAGTGAAAGACATTTAAAAAATATACATATTACGGAGATCAGCATCAAGGTGGAGCAGGTAAATCCACAACGTTCAGTGCTGGCATCCTTTATGGGTGCCGGTTTGAGTCTTCACTGCTCCACTGCCAAACCAACTCCCTGCTAATGCACCTGGGAAAGCAGTGGAAGATGGCCCAGGTCCTTGGACCCCTGCACCCATGTGGGAGACCCAGAAGAAGCTCCTGGCTTCAGATCGGCCCAGCTCTGGCCATTTTGCAGCCATCTGGGGAGTGAACCAGCAGATGGAAGACCTCTCTCTCTGTGCCTAGGCCTTTGCCTCTCTGTAACTCTGCCTTTCAAATAAATAAAAGATAAATATTATTAAAAAATATACAACTGGAGTATGGTGTGGTATAGTGGTTAGTGTGTTAGACCATCCCCTCCAACACTTGGTATCCCTATGTGGGTATTCCATTTTTGATCCAGCTATTTGCTGGTGCACTTGGGAGAACAATGGAAGACAGTCCAAATTTTTGAGTTCCTGTACCCACATAAGAGGTCTAGATGATGTTCCTGGCTTCTGTCTTTGGCCTGGCCCACTCATGGCTGTTGTGGCTATCTGGGAGTGAACCAGCAGATGTAAAATTTCTCTGTGTAACCCTGCCTTTCAAATAAAATAAATCATACACACACACATTACATACATACAAATAGGAACCAGTGTTGTAGAGCAATGGGTTAAACATTGGCAGCAGGTAATGGTTCAAGGACATAGGTCCTTACCACTCATATCAGAGTCCCTGACTGAGTTTCAAACTGCTGATTTTGATCTGGCCCAGTTATTGTGGGCATTTGGAGAATAATTCATAGATGGGGATTGTTTTTCTGTTTCTCCTCTTGTCTTCTTGAATAAAATGAAAATAAATACATAAAATAACATTTTTCATTTTTAAAAAAACAGAAACCAAATATATCTGCATAAGTTTTGATAACTGACTTTTTGGAATAAAGATGCAATGCAAAAAGATAAATAAAAATGATATTTAAACTATAAGCTACTCATATCACAAAAATATAAACCTCAGCACATATCTCATTCTATGTATACAAACTTAAAGCATAGTATTGACAGAAGTATAAAATGTAAAATACTAAAACTCTTTCATGAAAACAGAAGAAAAGCATTATGATTTTGGGATTTGCAACATCAATGACCTCAGATTTGACATCAAAACATTCATACAAGGCAAATTTGATAAATGGAGCATTCTTAAAATACACTGTAAGTGATGTCATTAATTGAATTAAAGTAAGAGCTATACTAGAGGAAAACATTGCAAATTACATATCAACATAACTTTTGTATCTAGAATATATTAAAAAAACCACAATACTGAAAAGTAAGAAAACAAATACATAATTTTAAAATGGGCTGACATTTGAATAGAGTTTTACCAAAGTTACATAGAAAGCAAGTGGACAGATGAAAATTCCCTCAAAATCATAATCATGGGAAGATTAAAATTGAAAACAATATTAAAATACTCTTATAACCCTACTCTTACAGTCCTATTAGAATGGCTAATTTTTGGCCAGCGCGGCAGCTCAATCGGCTAATCCTCCGCCTGTGGTGCTGGCACACTTGGTTCTAGTCTCAGTCAGCTCCAGATCCTGTCCCAGTTGCTCCTCTTCCAGTCCAGCTCTGCTGTGACCCGGGAGTGCAGTGGAGGATGGCCCAAGTGCTTGGGCCCTGCACCCACATGGGAGACCAGGAGGAAGGGACTGGCTCCTGCCTTCGGATCAGCGCAGCGCGCTGGCTGCAACACACCAGCCATAGCGGCCATTTGGGGGGTGAACCAACAGATAGGAAGACCTTTTTCTCTGTCTCTCTCTCTGTCTAAAAATCTGCCTGTCAAAAAAAAAAAAAATTCCCAGGGCCTGAACTGTGGCTTAGAAGCACCAGCATCCCATATGGGTACCAGTTCATGTCCTGGCTGCTCCTCTTCTGATCCAGATCTACTGTGACCTGGGAAAGCAGTGGAGAATGGTCCAAGTGCTTGGACCCAGCACTCACATGGGAGACCATGAGAAACACCTGGCTCCTGGCTTCGAATTAGCGCAGCACGCTGGCCATAGCAACCATTGGAGGGTGAACCAATGGAAAAAGGAAGACCTTTCTCTCTTTCTCTCTCACTGTCCACTCTGCCTGTTAAAAGAATAAATAGAAGAATGGCTAATTTTTTAAGATTTATTTAGAGAACTTCCATTTGCTGGTTAACTCCCTGCTTGGCCAAAATAGCCAGAACTGGACGATACCAAAGCCAGGAACCAGAATCTTCCTCCAGGTCTCCACATGAGTATAGAGGCCCGAGCACTTGGCCATCTTCTGTTGCTTTCCCAGTCCACTAGCAGCAGGCTGAATTGGAAGTGTCGTAGCCAGGACTTGAAGCAGACCACAGTAGATGTTTGTGATTCAGGCAGTGCTTGCTTAACCCCTTAAGAAACAGTGCCAACCCAGAACAACTAAATTGTAAAAATTCTGATAATATTAAATATGGAAGAGGATGCCGAGCAAATAACAGTCTTACATTTCTGTTGGGATGCAAAATGGATAAGCCTTTTTGGAAAACCAGTCTAGCAATATCTTCCAGAAGTAAATATTTTCATGTTTAACAGTAACCCACCAAGGAGACTTTTAGAGAAATAGTATGTATAAATATATATTTACACAGCAGCTATTCAAGAGCATCAAATCTGGAATCAACTTAAATATCTCTCAATGAGTGAACTGATACCAGGCATTGTGACACTTCCACACAATTGAATAGTATTGAATAAAAAAGAAAAGAAACTCTTCAAACATAACCAAAGGGACACTAAAGATTTGCAAATCGCCGCAGCTCAATAGGCTAATCCTCTGCCTGTGGCATCTTCACAATGGGTTCTAGTCCCAGTCAGGGTACCAGATTGTGTCCACGTTGCTTCTCTTCCAGTCCAGCTCTCTGCTGTGGCCTGGGAGTGCAGTGGAGGATGGCCCAAGTCCTTGGGCTCTGCACTCACATGGCAGACCAGGAGAAGAACCTGGCTCCTGGCTTCAGATCAGCGCGGTGCGCCGGCCAGAGCAGGCCAGCCGCAGTGGCCATTGCGGGGTGAACCAATGGTAAAGGAAGACCTTTCTCTCTGTCTCTTTCTCTCTCACTGTCCACTGCGCCTGTCAAAAAACAAACAAACAAACAAACAAACAAACAAAACCTCTCCTAACTAGCTTTACACCAAAACACTTAGAATAATTGCATACAAATTAAAAAATAATCCCAGGGACTAGTTTTGTGATGCAGCAGGTTAAGCTGATGTCTCTGAAGCCCACATGCCACATGAGGTTTGTTAGATTTCTAGTTGCTCCATTTCTGATCCAGGTCTCTATCAGTGCACCTGGGAAAATAGCAGAAGATGGTCCAAGTATTTTGACCTCTGCCATATACGTGGTGGGGGAACTGTATGGAGTTCGTGGCTCCTGACTTTGACTTGGACCAACCATGGTCAATGTGGCCACTTATGAAAAAGCAGATAGAAGATATCTCTATGTCTCTCCTTTCTTCTAACTATGCCTTTCTAATAAGTAATTAAATCTTAGGGAAAAAAAGATACTCTCTGACAAAAGAGTGTCACAGAGGAAGAAGAATAAATAAATGAAGCAATTTTAAATATTGCTATGAATGTTTTAGATATTAATATATCATATTAATGCAATAATGATTTTTTAAAAATTTATTTATTGAATGGCCAAGCTACAGAGACAGAGGGAGAGAGAGAAAAAGAGAGGTCTTCCATTCACCATTTCACACTCCAAATCACCACAACATCCAGTATTGGACCAAACTGAGCAGCAGTCAAGAGCTTCTTCTGGATCTTACCATGTTAGTGAAGAGGCCCAAGTATTTGCACAATTTTCCACTGCTTTCCCAGGTACATTGATAAGGAGCTGGATTAGAAGTACTGGTGCCCATATGGGATGCCTTGCTACAGGTGGCAGATTAACCCACTATGCCACAGCACTGATCCCCACATTAATGATTTTAACTTTAAGAAATAACTAAACATGTGGCCGGCATCGTGGCTCAACAGGCTAATCCTCCGCCTTGCGGTGCCGGCACACCAGGTTCTAATCCCGGTTGGGGCGCCGGATTCTCTCCTGGCTGCCCCTCTTCCAGGCCAGCTCTCTGCTGTGGCCCGGGAGTGCAGTGGAGGATGGCCCAAGTGCTTGGGCCCTGCAGCCCATGGGAGACCAGGAGAAGCACCTGGCACCTGGCTCCTGCTGCAGTGGCCATTGGAGGGTGAACCAATGGTAATTGAAGACCTTTCTCTCTGTCTCTCTCTCTCACTGTCCACTCTGCCTGTCAAAAAAAAAAAAAAAAAAAGAAAGAAAGAAAAAAAGAAATAACTAAACATGAATAATTTCTTCATTCCATTATGCCTACTCTTTTTATATGTATTTTACCACAATAAAACAAAGTTGGAAAAAACACACCCTATTCTTGAATTTTTAACACAGTAGGATTCCTGAAAATTTTTAACACAGCTATGATAAAGATGTCTGGCATCCTTGAAAACTTTGTAGATTTATCTACCTTGTAAGCCTGAATTTACTGTAGTAACTGCTGCCACTGAATTAGAAATCCAAACACAAAGGGAATAATTACGTCCTGGAATGCAGTAGCCAGTACAACCTTTGACCACCAATGGCAAAGGTAAATACCACTGTAGTCAACAGAATCAAAGTAGCAATCAAATATTCTGACTTGAGCAGACCTGTAGTTGATAATGGTATTTCTAGAAGTTAAGTAGCTAGGAAGCCTAATAGATCTTATTTGATCTGAATAAACAGAAATATTCTTCTTCTTTTTTTTTTTTTTTTGACAGGCAGAGTGAGAGAGAGAGACAGAGAGAAAAGTCTTCCTTTGCCATTGGTTCACCCTCCAATTGCCTGGCTTATCTGAAGCCAAGAGCCAGGTGCTTCTCCTGGTCTCCCATGTGAGTGCAGGGCCCAAGGACTTGGACCATCTTCCACTGCACTCCCGGGCCACAGCAGAGAGCCAGACTGGAAGAGGAGCGACCGGGATAGAATCTGGCACCCCAACTGGGACTAGAAGCCAGTGTGCTGGCATCACAGGCGGAGCATTAGCCTATTGAGCTGCGGTGCCGGCCTAACAGAAATATTCTAAGTCAAGTAAATAAAAGTTTAATCAAACAAAAGTTTTAGCTAAATCACAAAATCAGGATTAAGGGCCTTCAGTCAATTCCCACAGTTGGCACAATTTATAGACCCAGAAATCCTTGAATAAAGAGGAAATGAACTTCTTTTGAGAAAGTTAGTTGGTACAGAAGTGGCAGTAGAAGCTGAAGTGACTCCATATTGCCAGATGGTACCATTTTATCTCTCCCTCCCTCCCTTCCTCTCTCTCTTTCTCTCTCTTTCTCTCTCTCTCTCTCTCTCTCACACACACACACACACACACACACACACACACACACACCATGGCCATGTGACCAATTCTGGGACTTTTAGAAACCTCAGGCTATGGCTCCATATCACCCCACCAAATCCCATTTGGCAGTATACTTAGCACCTGTAATTACTCTGAATAGCACCTGAAATTGTTTTTTAAAACAATAATGGAAAAATATTACTGCACCTTATTCTCATTTGTTCCTCTCCAACTGTCATTGTGGTTTTCAGCTTTAAAAAATGGTCAGCAAGCGCTGAGGCTCACTTGGCTAATCCTCCAACTGCGGCTCTGGTACTCTGCTTTCTAGTCCAGGTTGGGGCACCCGATTCTATCCCTGTCGCTCCTCTTCCAGTCCAGCTCTCTGCTGTGGCCTGGGAGTGCAGTGGAGGATGACCCAAGTGCTTGGGCCCTGCACCCCGTGGGAGACCAGGAGAAGCACGTGGCTCCTGGCTTCGGATCAGCACAGCATGCAGGCCACAGTGGCCATTTTGGGGGCTGAACATACGGAAAGGAAGACCTTTCTCTCCCCCTCCCCCTCCCCCTTCCTCTCCCCTTTCCCCTCTCCCTCTCCCTCCCTTTCTCTCTCTCTCTGTGTCTAAATCTGCCTGTTTTAAAAAAAATGGTCAAAAGATCTTAAAGCATGAGCCTGCTCTCACCACCAATGAATAAGTCTCATTACAAATTATGAGCATGTATTGCTTTTTTTTTTACTTGCTTTGGGTATAGCAGTACATTGCCAGACCTTGGTTCTCCCAAAAGAGACATATGACTTCTTAAAATGGTACCTGAGCACTAGGAAAAAGGAATAATCAAGATTATTGGCATGGAAATATTAATTTTCTTAATTAATTAAAAGTTACTCCCTAAATGGCTGCAATAAAGCAAGGAGACTGAAACGCCAACCAAGTCTCTCAGAGGGAATTAGGGTCAAAATACTTGGGCCATCTTTTGCTGCTTTCCCAGGTGCATTAGCAAGGAGTTTGATCAGAAGTGGACTAGCCAGTACTCAAACAGGTGCTCAAAATGGATGCTGGTATGACAGATGATGGATTAACCTACTGCACCACAATGCATATGCTTAATCTTTCGAAGAAGTATCAAATTTATTCCTCAAAGTTGGTGGCTACAGTATCACTGATAATTGCCATCTGGCTTGTATTCCCTTTCTCTGAGGGAGATGAGTTCTGGTTCAGTGAGATAAAAGTAGTATAGCAAAACAATATTTAATAAAGTACTTTCCAAGGGAGAAACAGGGAAGTCAACAGAGAATGTGGGGAGCATAGTGGATTATACTGCTGCCTGTGATACTCCTTAAGAGTCCTGGATGCTTCATTTCCAATCAGTTACTTGCTAATGTATCTGGGTAAGCAGTGGAGCATGACTCAAGTGCTTGGGTCACTGCATGCACTTGGGAGACTCAGATGAAGCTCCTGGCTGCTTGCATCTGACAGGCCCAGCCCTGTCAATTCTGGCCATTTGGAGAATGAACAATTGGAAGGAAAACTCTCCCCTCTGTTACTAGAACCCTGCCTTTCAAAGAAAAAAATAAATCTTTTTTTCTGAGAAATGCAGAGAGAGAGAGAGAGAGAGAGAGAGAGAGAGAGAGAGAGAGAGAGAATGTGACACTTTTCCCCTGGTTTGGATTTCTTCAATAAGTCGTTAAGACATGGATGAGTTACGTGACCATGATGTTTATGATTGGAATTTGTGATTGACATATATGTAATATAGGTCTTTGGGCTGTCTCTGTGCATGACTGGAAACCAGGCTTTTCTGGTTTGACTGAACTCCCATTTTATTAGTATACTTTTGCACATGTTAAAGGGCTAAGTGGGAATTCTTCGTTGGTGCCTGGATGGACATCAGGATCCTTGGTTTCATCCCTGGAGAACAGTTTTGTGACCCCTTCTCATTATAAATAATTACACATCTTTACAGAAATATATTTATTGTGCTTTAAAAAATTATATTATCTAAATGGATGGACATTATGGATTTGATTATATTTCCTTGATGAAAAATGAGCCTTTTCTTGTTCTTATTGGTCCTTTTATGTCTTTATTGCAGAAAAGTATCTTTTAGATATTTACTCATTTCAAGAAATTACTTCTAATATATTTGTTTTCATTTCATTTGAGAGATCTTCCATCTTCGGAATTTCTCCCCGAGTATCTCTAGCAGGTAGGGCTATGATGGCTGAAGCCAGGAACATAGAACTCGATCTGAGCCTCCCCTGGCACAGATCTGTTTACTTGAGTCATCACTGCTGCCTTTTAGGGTGTGGGTTAGCAGGATGGTGGTCAAATGGTAGATCTATTTTCAGATTTCTGAGTTATCTGCATGCTGTCTTCCATAATGGCTGAACCGTAGACCTCTCAGTTCAAAAACGTACCTATTCATAAAAACTTTGGCCATCCCATCTTTTTTCTTAACTATTGGGAAAGATTTTTTTCCTGAGGTCATATTTTTGAGTTGTCTTCACTAGAAGGTTGTTTTCCCCCTTTTCCATAGTATATATAGCCTTTGCAAGGAGACCACACAAAGCACCTGACACCTAAGGGAAATTTTATTTCTTTGAGGAAGTATTCAACTTTTTTATTTGAGATTAGCATGGATTTGTCTATTAAATATGTATTTATTCATTTATTTTATTTATTTGAAAGAGTTACAAAGAGAGGTAGTGCCAGAGAGACAGGTCCTGTATTCTGCTGGTTTGCTCCCCAAATGAGTGCAACAGCCAGAACTGAGGTGATCAAAGCCAAGAGTCAAGAGCTTCTCGGGGTCTCCCAGGCAGGTGCAGGGACCTAAGGGCTCTTCTACTGCTTTCCCAGGTATATTAACAGGGAGCTGGATGGGAAGTGGAGCAGTGAGGACTAGAACCAGCGCCTTTATGGGATGCTGGTGCTGCAGACTGGGGCTTTAACCCCCAGCACTACAGCACTAGGCCCTGTACTACTCTTTTTACCGACTGTGTGAGGCTTTGGCAAGGCTAGGGGAGCCATAGGAACAAAAGTAGAGAAGAGAAAAATCTGAAACATCTACTCATCAGAATTTGTTTTTCCGAAAGTCTTATCTTGGAATAATGTATTTGGAAGTGTTTAGATCAGTCATCTAAGGAAGCATGTAAGAACATAATTTGTGGCCGGCGTCGTGGCTCAACAGGCTAATCCTCCACCTGCAGCGCCGGCACACCGGGTTCTAGTCCCGGTCGGGGCACCGGATTCTGTCCCGGCTGCCCCTCTTCCAGGCCAGCTCTCTGCTGTGGCCCAGGAGTGCAGTGGAGGATGGCCCAGGTGCTTGGGCCCTGCACCCCATGGGAGACCAGGATAAGCACCTGGCTGCTGCCTTCAAATCAGCGCGGTGCGCCAGCCGCGGTGGCCATTGGAGGGTGAACCAATGTCAAAAGGAAGACCTTTCTGTCTGTCTCTCTCTCTCACTGTCCACTCTGCCTGTAAAAAAAAAAAAAAAAGAACATAATTTGTGCTAAAAATTTCAAAAATACACTCCACTGTATATTAAGACAGAGACTGCAAGCAAGCTGTATTCTCGCTCTTTTTTCTCCGCTTTGTTAACCATTTCTTTAGGGAATATACTTTTCCTTCGTCTCTTATTTGTCTCCAGGAAATAAAAGCTTTTCTTTGGGTAATCTCTGCTAGAGGGTAATGATTCCTTGACACAGCAGGCACACAGAATGTTCCATAACTTTACCGTATCCAGTGACTGGCCTCTTTTGATAGACGTGACAGCAACCAATCAAGCATCAGAGTTAGCTTGATCAGTAGCTGGCGGTGTGGCTGGGTAGCGCCCCCAAAACTAGCAAGTTTAGTAGCGCAACAACTGACGTAAATCAACAAAAGTCACGTGACATGAACTTGCTCCTTCATTGGCTAGTCTTGGCTTGCTGTTGGTGAGGCCACGGCGGCTGCGTGAGATTCTTCTTGTGACACAATTACACCAACTTTGGGCTGGTCTCCCAGAAGTTTGTCGCTGTAACTTCTCTCCGACTTTCCTTCATAGCCAGTTTCCGCTTTTGCTGTATTCATCCTTTGTCCCGCCATGTAACTAGGTGGTCAAGTTCTGCAGCCACTGCTGTTGGTTTTTCGCTTTGCCTTGTGTTTAGTCGCCGGTGTCCGTGGTTCCGAAAAAGTTGGTGTCAGCTCCAACGGCGATTGAGGGCGTCAGTCTAAATTCCGGAATAGGCGTGGAAGTTGCAAATATTTCGTGTTTCCATGAAAACCTGCGGAGTATCTCTTGCTACCGCCGCTACTACTTTGGGTGATGACGCTGACGAAAAGAAAATGGCGGCGGAAAAAGCGACTGGCGAAAGCGAAGAGGAGTCAGTTAGCCTGACAGCGGAAGAGAAGGAGGCTCTCGGTGGTTTGGACAGGTATGGATTGGTACTCATCACCTACAGGCTGGTTCCCAACGCTTTGGTTAAGACCTCTGGAAGACTTGAGCGTAGCGTGGTTCATGGTAGCAGAGATCATCTCAGCTTAACGCTCACCAGGTTGTTCTTTGGATTTCAGCCTCAGTTTCGTGTAAGGGATTAGTCAGTGGTTTTGTCCATCAGTTAAAAAGCCGCCTGTTTTTCTTTTTATAGCTGCCTTTTCGGGTTCGTAAGTCTTCACGAAAATGGCGATGGCGCCAGGACGAAGACTCTACTTGGCAAGGTAAGGCAACTGCGCGCCGACCTAACGACTAACACCGTTTTCCGCCCGCTCCTTGCTAGCCGTTGGACGGGTATCTCCTTCCTTTGGCGGCCAACCATAGCCGAGGGGAACTCGAAAAACTGTTTCTTGGTTTTGCTGTTCTCTATTTCAAAAGCTTGCTTGGCGTACTTAATTTTCACAAATAGCTTGAGGAAAAAAGACCGGAGAAATATGGGCCTTGGTTCCCTACAGTCGACAACACTCCTGTTGTTTTACAATTCCTGAAATTTAGCATCGCAGATCATAGATGTGTATTATTTACAGCATTTTCGATTGATCTTTTGAGATTTGCGGGAGGGAGGAATCAGCTTCTAATATCAAACATACGATTGGACTTTCTTCTGTCTCTGGTGTGAAGATACTATGTAGCAAGTGAGAGTTTGCAATAGACATTTGCCCCGTATACGGATGAGTATATGCTTGGTCTGAAGTTAAGTGATTAGCTTATTTTCATAGGCTTCAGCCACCGTGGAAATAATACTGCGAATGCGGTTTCTGTATGTGTAACATCTGTCTGTATTTTCTGTTAGCCTCAGATAGGAGAGGATTCCCTGTTTCTGTGAAAAGTTGACACTGTCATTTTGTAAATGGCTGCTCCACCAGCCAAGATGGCGGGAACTAATGGGAGGAAATATGAAGCGGTGAAGGAGGATATACAAGTGGTAATATTGTAGCGAGTGGTGGACTTTCTGGTTAGCGCTGTAGCTCCTTTATGAAAAACATAAACAATTCACTATTATTTAAAGATAGAATACTTTGTATCTTTAGAAGATTGAAAATATTCTTATAGTATGTGCTTACCAGTTTTGTCACGTTTAATTATCTTCAAGAAACGAATGCTTAAAGACAATAGAATATGTCTCTTTTTTAATCACTTTGGGGAAAATCTTTAAAATGTTTGCATGCTGTCAACTGGTACCATGCACAAACACTGCAATAAATGATTACCCCATTAGATGTTTTCTGGCAGAAATAAGTAGTTATGACTTTGATCATTTGTTGCTGAAGTTGAAAAGAAAGTATTAATTTTATTCTTAAAAATGAAGATACTATTTACCATATATTTTTAGTCATTAAGTTCTTCTAGCTTAATAATTTGATGACATTGTCATTAAGTACTTTTATGTTGGTTATTTTGATGGCAAATAATGAGAAATCTAAGTAACCCTTTTCAGTGAATTCACTCTATTTGAGGGAAAAGCATAATTTAAACTTAATGATGATGAAAATGGTTCCATTAAAAAAAACTTCACTGACAAAGTACTACATGAAAAGTCACTGAAAACCACAAAAAAGTTTGTATTATTTAGCTTGATACGATTGAACAACAGTGACTGAATGCCTTAAAAAATTGAATTCAAAGGAATTTTATTTTGGACTGATGGATACTGATTTAACTTGGGATTAATCAGGGTTCTTGCTTTGGTAGTATTTCAGTTAGAATTGAGACAAATTTATTTACTACTTTAATTTTGGTACTAAAGAAAGATCTAATGTTTTATGTGACTATTCTGTAAAAATACTAGTCGAGAATTTTAAATTTCCAAAAGCTAGAATTTGAAGTAATTCTCAATAAACCAGTTATATTAGTAGATTGGAGTTGGAGATAAGCTTTTCAGAAGCTATACAATATTAAGTTTAAACTGTAAGAAATTATGTTCAGATACTAACAAGCAAAGAAGCATGTCATTTCCAGCTTTGATTAGAGTAACATTGTAAAGATGAAACAGTGAAGTTTTACCATGTTTGGAAAGAATTACTTTATAAAACATTGACTAATATGTACTGTTAAACTGAATTCTTTTGAAATAAGTAAGTTTGATTAATTTCACTTACCCTTGAGATTTCATGGGCATTCCTTCTTGCTTAGGTCAAATCTCAATCATGTTTATCATTCGATTACTCAGTGTAGCTTCCCATTACAGTTGTATTAAAGTTACCTGTATGTTTGCAACCCATGGATTTCTCTCCGACTCCCTACTTTATTGAGATGTAGTTGACATATGATAAAACAGCATCTATTTATCTTGTACACTTTGACTACATTTTGATATTTACTTGCTTGAACTGTCAATGTGATAGACATAATAGTGAATATAGTCATTACCGCCCAAATTTCTCTCTTATCCTTTGAAACTCTGAAACTTCTCCTTTTTACCCATCTGATATACTTTTTGTCACTCTAGATTAGTGTGTATATTTAGAGTTTAATGTAAATATAATTTAGTTTATAGTCATTTTTAGAGTCTGGCTTTTTTCACTTAACATGTAATGTATATCAATACCTGTTCTTTCTTTCTTTTTCTTTTTCTTTTTTTTTTGACAGGCAGAGTTAGTGAGAGAGAGACAGAGACAGAGAGAAAGGTCTTCCTTTTCTGTTGGTTCACTCCCCAAATGGCCGCTATGGCCAGTGGGCTGCGGCCGGCGCGCTATGCCGGTCTGAAACAAGGAGCCAGGCGCTTCCTCCTGGTCTCCCATGCGAGTGCAGGGCCCAAGCACTTGGGCCATCCTCCACTGCCTTCCTGGGCCACAGCAGAGAGCTGGACTGGAAGAGGAGAAACTGGGACAGAACCGGTGCCCCAAGCAGGACTAGAACCCGGGGTGCTGGTGCCTCAGATGGAGGATTAGCCAAGTGAGCCATGGTGCTAGCCCAGTACTTATTCTTTTTATAGCAGAATGGTATTCCATTATGTCATGTAATTCTCCATTCTTGTTTATGAATCTAAATATGTCAGTGAAATGTTTTCATGGGATTTGACATCATGTATTTTCACAACTCAGTTTGAATCTGTTTTTGAAAGGAATGTATGAGTTGGAATTGTGCTAAAGGAAGTATTGAATTATTTGATTTTACCCTGCAGTTAAAAAGATATGCTTGTGGTAAATAAGCCCATCATATATTACCTTGCCCACCAACAGACTGACTCCTACATGAAATTAATGAAAAGTGAGCTTTATTTACATGCTTGCAAACAACACAACATAGAAGACAAAGTATTTATCCTAGAGCACAGATCTCTTTACCCCCTTCCACCATTGACTTGGTACTCAGAAATTCACAACTGTACGGTGTCATCTAAAAGCAACTCCTCCCCTTTCCTTTTTTCCATTTGTCTCACACTTATCTAAGTTTTTACTTCTCAGAATGGGCTCTTTGTTTTGTCAGTGTTTGCCCATGCCCACAGTAACAGCAGATAAATATCACATAAGAGCTTTGCAGTTATAGCTACATCTGCTAGATGTCAACTTTTTCTACTCAGAGCTAATCATTTTTTTTTAATATTTATTTATTTGGAAGAGTTTCAGGGAGAAAGGAAGAGACAGGGGACTGCTATATCAATACCTATGTCACTCCCTAGATGGCTGTAATAGTTAGGGTTAGACAAGGCCTTAGTTCACTCCCTAGATGGCTGTAATAGTTAGGGTTAGACAAGGCCGAAGCCAGGATCTTGGAGCTTCATCCAGGTCTCTGACTTTGGTGGCAGGGACTCAAGTATTTGGGCCATCTGCTGCTGCTTTTTCCAGGCCATTAGCAGAGAGCTGAATCAGAAGAAGAGCAGGTGGGACTCAAAGTGGTGCTCATAAGGGATACAGAAGCATCCTTGCAGGTGGTGGCTTAATATGCTCTGCTACTACACTGACCTTTGCTGCTGTTTTGATAGCTGTTTTTTTTTTTTTTTGACAGGCAGAGTGGACAGTGAGAGAGAGAGACGGAGAGAAAGGTCTTCCTTTTCCATTGGTTCACCCTCCAACGGCTGCAGCGCACCGCGCTGATCCGAAGCCAGGAGCCAGGTGCTTCTCCTGGTCTCCCATGGGGTGCAGGGCCCAAGCACTTGGGCCATCCTCCACTGTACTCCCGGGCCACTGCAGAGAGCTGGCCTGGAAGAGGGGCAACCAGGACAGAATCCGGTGTGCTGGCGCCGCAAGGCGGAAGATTAGCCTAGGGAGCCGTGGCCCTGGCTGATACCTGTTTTTATGAGTTGTTCCTTTTTTATACTTTGCTTTTAGCCCATGTGTGTTATTTAGATATAAAGTAGGTCTTTTGTAGTCAGTGTATAATTGCATATTTTTTACCTTTTTTCAGTTTGTATTGTTTAATTAGTGAATTTATCTGTTTACATTTAATTTACTAATGGAAACAATTACTAGGACTGTTTTATAAAATTTTTTTCTGATAAATTTCTAAAACATTTTATTTCAGAATAATTTAAATTTACCAAACATAAATTTTGAGATAAGTTGTATAGAATTCCCATATGCCCCTCACTTTTTTTCATATTAAAATCTCATGCTCATATCTTTGTCACAGTTGCTGAGCCACACTCAACTTCCCTTAATTTTTAAAAAAGATTTATGTGTTATTTTCTTGCTAAAGAGGAAGGAGATAAGAGAAGATTCCATCTGCTGGTTTACTCCCCAAATGGCTACAATGGCCAGGTAGAGAGGGAGAAAGGTTCCATTTACTGATTCATTTTCCCAATGCCCACAACAGGTAGGGCTAGACCAGACTGAAGCTAGGATCTAGGAACTCCAGTTGGATCACTGATGAGAGTGTCAGGGGTCTAAGTACTTGGGTCATCTTGTGCTGTTTTCCCAGATGCATCAGGGAACTGGATTAGAAGTGGAGCAGCTAGGCCTTGAATGGGCACTCTTGGGATCCTGGCTTTGCAGGCAGAAGCTTGGCCCACTGGACTACAATGCTGGCCCCCATTTGGCCTTTTAAAACTGGTTTGTTGTTTCTTTTTTGTTAATGTTTTTGAATTGCTGATGTATGTCATAACTATTTTTGCTTCTCTTTTTTTCTCTTGCTATCTTCCACTTTGTTTCTTGGGTTGTTTTTTCTTTTCTTTTTTAGATGGAGAGAGACAGAGAGAGAAAGCATGTACTTGAGAGATAGTTCCCCTTTCTAATGATGTACTCCTGAAATATCCAAAATAGTCAGGTTTGGCCAAAGCCAAAGCCTAGACTGGAAATTTATTGTTGGTTTCAGAGACTTAAATAATTTTAGCCGTTACCTACTGCTTTTCAAGGTGTGCATTAGGAAGAAGTTAGAATTGGGAGCAGACTTAGCACTTGAAATGGAATGTGAATGTCTTAATGGGTATGCAAACAATTACTCCTGTTTAGACTTTCTTTTTTTTTTTTTTTTTGACAGAGTGGACAGTGAGAGAGAGAGACAGAGAGAAAGGACTTCCTTTGCCATTGGTTCACTCTCCAATGGCTGCCACGGTCAGCGTGCTGTGGCCGGCGCACTGCGCTCATCCGATGGCAGGAGCCAGGAGCCAGGTGCTTTTCCTGGTCTCCCATGTGGTGCAGGGCCCAAGTACTTGGGCCATCCTCCACTGCACTCCTGGGCCACAGCAGAGGGCTGGCCTGGAAGAGGAGCAACCGGGACAGAATCCGGCGCCCCAACCGGGACTAGAACCCGGTGTGCCGCAAGGCGGAGGATTAGCCTGTTGAGCCAAGGTTCCGGCCTAGACTTTCTTAAGCTTTTAAAAATCAAAGTTGAGAGTTTTCCATGACATTTTTTTTGAATGCTTTTCTACTTTTTTCTTCTTTCTGCGGCTATTATTATATTTAGTTTGTAGTGCTTGATTTGATCTCAGCAACATTTGTAGCTATATATATATATTTTTGGATTGTTTGTTTCTGTTGTGTTTCTTAATGTTAAATGATTTTTTTTAAAAAAAAATTTATTCATTTATTTGAAAGTCAGAATTATAGAGAGAGAGAAAGAGACCCTCCATCTGTTGGGTTACTCCCCAGTTGGTCAGAACAGCCAGAAATGTGCCAGGATGAAACTAGCTGCTTAGAACTCAGTCTGGATCTTCTTTGTGGTTTGTAGGGGCCCAGGCCATTAGCAGAGAGCTGGATAGGAATTGGAATGGCCAGGACATGAACCGTGTCCATATGAGAATGCTGACACTGCAGGGGGTAGTATTAGCCCAGTATGCCATACCACTGGTTCCAGTAATTTTTGTATTTCATGTCATATATGAACACATCTATCATACATCTTTTCCTTGTATTTAATATGTTTTTTAGTTTAAGTATTTTAACTTATTTTCCTAGAGATTTAAATTTTGTGTTTAGAATCTATTAGTCTATTAATGTTAAAACAATTTTGTTTATTTGAAGATAATCTAATTTCTTGAACATATTTGTTGATAGCCACTTTGAAGTCTTTGCTAAATGGAGTATTAGAATCAATGTTTGTTTACTTCTACAATTTAACTTAGTGTAGTTTATAGTTTCATGATGCTTTGTGAATCTAGTACTTTTTAGTTGAAAATTGTATGTTTCAGGTATATGAAGATACAGCATAGCAGCCTTGCATTTAGAGAGAAATTATTTGCCTTTACTTGTCTCTCATGAATGCTAGTATTAAAAGAGTTTCTGAAAATTTTTTTTTCTGTTATAGCTTTCTATGTGTTGTCTCATGAACTTCATAGTTCAATTTGGGCAGAATTTTGCTTAGATTTTGTACCTTTGTGAGGCTTTCACTCTGTGTTGGTTGATCTGTGTGTGCATGGCAGAAACTTAAGTTTTTAACTCTTCCTTGACTAAGGTTTTGTTTAGTTTTTCCTGAATATATGTAATTTCTTAGCCAGCCAGGATAAAGGGAAGAGCTTTCCTAGACCTTTTATTTCCAAAATATTTAAATTTTTAACTCATCTCAGATTAGGACAGGCTGACAAAAGCCATAGATTTTTATCCTACTAATTTTTAACCACACTTGTTTTACTTTTTGTTTTATGTACAACTTCATTGCCTTCCTGAAATCACATCTGTTCTTCTGGCAGCAAAGCTGCTTATTTCTTACCTTTCTTACATTCTGTTGTTGAAGCTGTGGCAGCTGTTCCAGAATAAAAAGCATCTCAGTTGTTCTTTCCCTTATTAGGTGTTATTTTGCACTTGTCATCTGTTCTTTTTTTTCTCTTCTGCTTTTCTTTTGGTTGAGCATTTTTAGTAATTATTAACTGAAATTTCTCTCTTGTTCAGGTTAGCAATAGCTTTTAAAAAACTATTTCATTACTCTAGGATGTAAAGTGTATGTATACATATACACATATGTATATCTATTTATAGTGAAGATTTAAGGTAAATAAACTTCATATAGTTCATATATACAGATTTAGGAACATAGTGATACTACCCACCTACACTCCAACTCCTTTCTCTCTTATTCCCTCCCAAATGTTACAATGATGTAATTTTTTTATTTTTTTATTTTTGACAGGCAGAGTAGACAGTGAGAGAGAGAGAGAGAGAGAGAGAGAGAGAGAGAGAGAGAAAGGTCTTCCTTTGCTGTTGGCGCTGATCCGATGGCAGGAGCCAGGTGCTTATCCTAGTCTCCCATGGGGTTCAGGGCCCAAGCACTTGGACCATCCTCCACTGCACTCCCGGGCCACAGCAGAGAGCTGGCCTGGAAGAGGGGCAACCGGAACAGAATCCGGCGCCCCGACCGGGACTAGAACCCGGTGTGCCGGTGCCGCAAGGTGGAGGATTAGCCTGCTGAGCCATGGCGCCGGCCACAATGATGTAATTTTTTAAAAAAGATTTTATTTATTTATTTGAAAGGTAGAGTTACAGACAGTGAGAGGAAGAGACAGACAGAAAGGTCTTCCTTCCCTTGGCTCACTCCCCACCACAAATGGCTGCAATGGTTGGAGCTGTGCTGATCCAAAGCCTGGAGTCAGGTGCTTCTTCACGGTCTCCCAGGCAGGTGCAGGGGCTCAAGGACTTGGGCCATCTTCTACTGCTTTCGCATGCCATAGCAGAGATCTGGGTCGGAAGTGGAGCAGCTGGGACTAGAACTGGTGCCCATATGGGATGCCGGCACTTCTGGAGGAGGATTAACCTACTGCGCCATGGGGCCAGCTTTGTCAATGATGAGCTTTTAGTTAGCTTTAAACTCATAGCCTTATACTAAATAATTCAATAAACAATAATAAGAAAAAAACCACTCTTTCTCAATAGCAAGTATAAGGGCTGTAAACAACAGTCAAATCTTGTTCAGTACATAGTGTATGATGTTAGTAAATGCTCCTAGGGTATCTTGCATCAGAGAGCCCGGTGTCATTGTGCTACTTTATAAGCAGTATACGAACTTTTGATTGGTATGTTTCCCTTCCTTCCTGACCATTAGTTATTTTTATAAATATTTACATATGTCACAAATGCAACAATATTTTATTTCATACTTACTTGTAATAGTCATTATCTCTTGAAAAAATTTAGACAATGGAAGTATTTTTACCCATTAACCTTTGTTTTAATGGGCCTCAGAATCCTTTGACAGGTTTTTTGGTCAATTTGACTTGGAACTGGCATTGTGATATAGCTGCTAAAACTACTGCCTGAGGCCAGCGCTGCGGCTCAACAGGCTAATCCTCCGCCTTGCGGCGCCGGCACACCAGGTTCTAGTCCCGGTCGGGGCGCCGGATTCTATTCCGGTTGCCCCTCTTCCAGGCCAGCTCTCTGCTGTGGCCCGGGAGTGCAGTGGAGGATGGCCCAAGTGCTTGGGCCCTGCACCCCATGGGAGACCAGGAGAAGCACCTGGCTCCTGGCTTCGGATCGGCTCAGTGCACTGGCCGCCGTGGCCATTGTGGGGGTGAACCAACGGAAAAAGGAAGACCTTTCTCTCTGTCTCTCTCTCTCACTGTCCACTCTGCCTGTCAAAAAACAAAACAAAACAAAAAACAAAACAAAAAAAACTGCTGCCTGAAATGCCAGCATCCAATGTAAATGCTGGGTCTTTCCCAGTTGCTCCACTTCTGATCCAACTCCCTGCTAATAACCTGGGAAAGACAACAGAGGATGGCCCAAGTGTTTGTCTTCTGCCATCCATGTGAGAGACTCAAATGAAGATCCTGGCTTCAGGCTTCTGCCTGGCTCAGCCTTGCCTGTAGCAACCAGGAAGGTAGAGGACCTCTCTCACTTGCTCTCCCTCTAACTTTGATTTTCAAATAAATAGTAAGTTATAAAAACCAAACTACTGACTTTAACAAGTAATAATTTAAAACTACCATACAAATATCCAACTCCACTGCCCCAAACTTTCTATGTGAAGAGTTTATAAGATATCCTTGTTTTTAGGCCGGCGCCGTGGCTCAACAGGCTAATCCTCCACCTTGCGGCGCCGGCACACCCGGTTCTAGTCCTGGTCGGGGCGCCGGATTCTGTCCCAGTTGCTCCTCTTCCAGGCCAGCCCTCTGCTGTGGCCTGGGAGTGCAGTGGAGGATGGCCCAAGTGCTTGGGCCCTGCACCCCATGGGAGACCAGGAGAAGCACCTGGCACCTGGCTCCTGCCATCGGATGAGTGCGGTGCACCGGCCGCAGCGCGGCGGCCATTGGAGGGTGAACCAACAGCAAAAGGAAGACCTTTCTCTCTGTCTCTCTCTCTCAGTGTCCACTCTGCCTGTCAAAAAAAAAAAAAAAAAAGATATCCTTGTCATTAACCAGTCTTTTACTATTTAACTTAAAAAGCCACTTGGAGCAAACATTATACCGTTCTTCTGCCACCAGTACTGTGTTGAGGGGAATAAGGGATACTATTCATTTTCTTCTGAGTTTCCTGGGTACACTTGTTGAAATTCTCAGCTTCATTAACATTCTTACCCATTGATTTTATAACAACTGTGTATCTGATCGTGAACAGAAGAGGATTTTCAGAGATGCTGTCAACATACATAGACTTGCTGGGAACTGTTGCAGTGATGGCAGCATCAACAAATTTCCACAATCTAGTGCTATCCTCCAGTTTCTTACCAGAATGCTGATCAGACTTATATATCATCTTCCCAAACTTGTAAGCAACTGTGTTATAATTCTAGTAGAGCTATATAATCAGCACTAACAACCTGGGTGGTTCAGGATAGTCAGCTGCTTCCATTTTTGTGTGGTTTGTACTACACTAGCAGCATTACCATAATAAATGTTAACAAACATGTTCTTTGTATTGAAGGAAGGACTCTGAAACTTTATGAAAATTTATGGTGGATTTCAGTAGAATTAACTTCAGCTGTGATGTTGGCTGGAGCAGAGTTGACCAGCATGCTGCATTTGAAAATAACCATCTCCACTTAACCCACAGGGGTACCACCATTCTCACCATTACTGAAAGCATTCTGGTAAAGCAGCACAGTTGTTTGAATTGGTGGTATGATGCAAATCCAGAGAGCTTCATGCATAGCTCTGCTGGCATTCACATCTTTCTGGGTAACTTTCTATTCCTTGAATAAAAAGATTTTACAGTATTTTGTTCAGGATGTTTATTCTTCCAATTAGAATTTGGCAAAATGCTACTGTATCGGAGTTGTAGCTAGTTTTCTTAATATAAGTGCTGACTTCCTTAATTGTTTTCTCATGTCTCTTACCATTGAAGTGTGACTTGGTGGATTCCATTTTAATAACACCAATTATTTCAAACCCAGAAAGGCATGCTGTTGGGTTTCTCTATTCTTGAAGAGGCCTGCTTCAAATATGTTAACTTATGCAGCAATACTCA
The DNA here is from genome assembly GCA_949820135.1 of Sylvilagus floridanus. Taxonomy (NCBI): domain Eukaryota; kingdom Metazoa; phylum Chordata; class Mammalia; order Lagomorpha; family Leporidae; genus Sylvilagus; species Sylvilagus floridanus. The sequence continues at coordinate 162,101 of CATKVR010000033.1, read as the reverse complement.
GAATAGGCAGAGTGCCTGTAATCATTTTTTGTATAGTCTATGTGTCTGTGATACTTGCTGGCTTCAGATTTCCACATAGAGATGTCAGCAGTGATACTAGGCTTTTGCTCAATGTTCCCAACACCCAAACATCCTTCAAGGGTAAGAAAATTTAAGAAGACTCTTGGTTATTTAAATGTCTGTTTACAACAACATCACACTTATTGAATTAGAAATAAATATGATTTTTGAACATGAAATATTATAGTTAGCCATAAAATTAATTCATCTTCAAGATGTTGTATTAGTTCTTTTTATCCTGAATAGTTCTCAGAGGGGATCGCCAAATCAAACACGGCAGTTTCAAATTTTACTTTCACTTCTGTCCAAGTATTCTCTTTTCTCCCTTCAACTAGCTTCTACTATCCTCATAATCACTAACATTTAACTAATATATTTATTAACAGTGCATTTGTTGTAATATATTGAATCATTTGGCTTTTCACTTGCTTTTCAAGTGACTTCATTTATTTTAAGCTTTCTTCATGCTTCACACTACTCATATTGAATATCTATTAATTCTAACATGTACCTCATTTCAGAGCTCCAGAAACAAATTTGTAAATATAAAAACAACTACTTGGACATATTTTAAGCAAGCAATAATAAGCTTAAAATAAAAGTTATTTTTTATTGGCAGGATAGGATATAGTGACAAGTTAGATTAATGTTGAAAATGGGAGGAAAAAAAAGCTATTGTAATCAGGAGAAAACAGTCAACTTTATCACACCTGAACAATAAATCACTATGCAATGATTTTTTCTTCTGTTATACAATCAGTCAGCAGGATGTGACAGGAAAATTGTAGTTACTACTAAATGGTCTGAATACAAATGGATAAAAAATATATGGAAGACTATATCATAACAAATCTAGCTAAGATACTCTTACCTTTTGACTTAATAATTGAATCTAGGAAATTTGTTAAAAAGAAGACTATAAACAAAAGACTCTTAAAGGAAATGACATCAAACAGAATGCTATACAATCACTAGGTCCAAAAGGGAACCCTGCTATATGTACTAATGAAAAAAATTTACGTACATAAATTACTACATATATATACATATTTATGTATATGTATATATATACCTAAAGCATGTATACATACATATACACATATATATGTATACACACACACACACACACATATATATATATATATATATATATATATATATATATGTACTTAAAGCACATGCATAAAGTGAAGTTTGAAGTCCCCCTATAGAGAAGATTATTCTGGGATCATTCAACTATCCTTCCAGCAAAACTTTAAAAAATTATTCAATTTTACTTAAAAGGTAGAGAGAGACACACATAATGACTTTCTGTCATCTGCTCCACTCCGGTAAATGGCTACCAACAGCTAGGTTTCAGCACAGCCATGGCAGGAGTCTAGAATTCAGTCCAAGCATCTGGGGTGGGTGGTACAGATTCAGATATTTGAGCCATCACCTATTGCCTCTTGGAGTGTGTATGAGCAGGAAGGCAGAATCAGAACACAACTAAGATTCAACACAGATGTTCCAAGTTGAGTAGAAAGACCACAAAGAAAGCAGGAGCATCATCTTGTCTCTCATGTCAGGGGCAGGAATCCACAAACTTGGACCATCTTCTGCTTTCTCAGGTGCATCTGCAGTGAGCTGGATCTGTAGTGGAGCAGTCAGGAAACAAACTGGCACTTATGGGAGATGCTGGCACTAAAGGTGTGGGTGCCAGAATGCTGGCCTCAAGTGTTAATTTTCTCTTAAAAAAAGGAGGGACCTGTGCTGTGTGGTGTAGTGAGTAAAGCCATCACCTGCAGTGCTGACATCCCATATAGGCACCGGTTCTAGTACTGGCTGCTCCACTTCGCATCCAGCTCTCTGCTATGGCCTGGGAAAGCAGTGGAACATGGCCCAAGATTTTGGGTCCCTGCACCTGCATGGAAGATTCAGAAGAAGCTCCTGACCCCTTGCTTTGGGTTAGTGCCAATGGAGGAGTCAACCAGCGGATGGAAGACCTCTCTACCTCTCCTCTATCTGTGTAACTCTGACTTTCAAATAAATAAATATATCTTAAAAAAAAGTGTATGGCTGTGTATATTGATATGGATAATGTTGATATATTTGAAATATATGAAGAGGAGTAAGAGCATTAAATATTTGGAAGACAGTTATGGTTATCTGTTTCACAAAAATAATAGTCTATGAGTACAAATGACAGGAAGTGTTTTTACTGAGGCATCTCTATTCAATAGAAATGTACTGTAAACATAAACGAGTCATTTATATGATTTAAAATTTTATAGTAGCCGTATTGAAAATAACTGAAACAGGTTGGGTTAATTGTGCTAATATATTATTTAATGTAATAAGTCTAAAATTTATTAACATGAGCAAAATTATTAATTAATCTTTTACCATGATTTTATATCAACTCTTTGAAATCTATTGCATAATTTTGCTTATCTGTATCCTGATTTGGGCATACCACATTTTAGGTGTTCAGTATTTCATGGTTTTAATGGCTCATGAATCTTGTGCTCAACTGAGAGTCATTTTGTAATATTAACAAGGAATAAAAATTAGATTGGAACCTTTTAGTGTCTCCTAGATAATTTTACTGGGCAGATTTTATTCCTTTTTTAATATGGAAAATACTCAGATGCTGACTATTGGCTCCACTAAGAAATACTTAGAGAAGCTATTTTCCTCTCAGGATTACTGTGCTGAATCATACCTGTGGTGGACAGTGAGTTACAATGGTAGTTTGACTTCCTTAGTAATACCATATAGATTATGTATGTACTGTCAAGAAGGAAGTGTAATTTAGGGTTTTGTTTTATCTTAATGTTTACATTTCTTCATTTCTAGGCTGTACAGTGCTACGAATCTTTAATCTTAAAAGCCGAAGGAAATGTGGAATCTGATTTCTTTTGTCAATTAGGTCACTTCAACCTCTTATTGGAAGATTATTCAAAAGGTAATTTAAATAATTTTTGCTTGATTCATGTTTGAATTATGTAATTATAATGGATTTTTAAAAATCAGGTGCTCACTACTGTATTTTGCATTTGTCCTGGATCATAAATATAATTAGCAATGAGAAAGAGAGTAGATGGAAATATGAAAAAAGTATGTAACTGCATGCAGATGTTTAGTAAATTTGATCTTACAGTACACAAATACTTATGGTTTGCTTAAATTTGTCAAAATCCATGTTATTTTAAACCTTATCACAATAGAAACAGCAAATTTTTTGATGTATACACATGTGTATATTTTATAGTCTAAGAAAAACATATTTCATTTTTTTAAAACAAACCTTGAATTCCAGAAAATTAAATGCCGGTGCCCTGATTTCTTTCTTTCTTTATTTTACTTGAAAGTCACAGTTACACAGAGAGTTAAATAGAGGCAGAGAGAGGTCTTTCATCCGCTCGTTCACTCCCCAGTTGGCTGCATTGTCTGGAACTGCACTGATCCAAAGCCAGGATCTAGGAACTTTGGGTCTCCCATGTGGGTGCAGGGGCCCAAGCACTTGGGCCATCTTCTGCTGCTTTCCTAGGCCACAGCAGAGAGCTGGATTGAAAGTGGAGCAGCTGAGACTAGAGCTGGCACTCATGTGGGATGCCAGTGCCGCAGACTGGGGCTTTAACTTGTTGTGCCACAGTGCCAGCCCCAAAATTTAATTATTTTTTTCTCCTACTAATTTTGGGTTTGATTTGCTATTGTTTTTCTAGGCCCATGAGATGCATTGTAGTTAATTTATTTGGTGGCTTTCCAGTTTCTTGATGTAGACACCAATTGCTATAACTTTCTTCTTAACACTGCTTTTGTTGTTTTCATTTTTTCACTTATGGTTTGGGAGTGTATTTCTTGATGAAGTATGTTTCTTGCAGTCAGCAAATAGATATATATTTTGTTTTTTCAGTCCATTCAGCCAGCCTGTGTTTTTTAACTGGAGAGTTGAGGCCATTTACATTCAAGGTGACCATTGATAAGCAATGACTTTTCATAGCCATTTTCTCATAAGTATTCTTATTTTTTACTTTGGATTTTCTTTTTATTTTACTGGGACATTCTTTCATAGTGATGACTATGTTTCTGTGTTCTGTGTTTAGCACATTCTTAAGTATCTTTTATAAGGTTGGATGTATGGTGACAAAATCTTTGATTTTTGTTTTATGGAAGGTCTTTATTTCACCTTCATTAATTCATAAATGGGAACTTTGCAGTGTACAGTATTCTGGGTTGGTTGACAAGTTTTTCTGATAGGGCTTGTAATATATTTCACCATTCTCTCAGCCTGTAGGGTTTCAGCTGAGACATCCACTATGAGTCTAATTGGAAATTCTCTGAAAGTAATCTGGCATTTCTGTCCTGCACATTTTGGAATCTTTTCTTTATGTTTTACTATGGAGACTTTGGCTATATGATATTATTGTAAAGATATTGTTTCATATTTATTAGGAGTTTTACTTGCTTTCTATACTTTGTTATTTCTACAAATTAAGGAAGTTTTCTGTTGTTACTTCACAAAAAAGGCCTTCTAATCCTTTCTCTCTTTGCACATCTTCACCAGTTCCTAGAACCTGTTTGTTTGGTACTATCAAAGTATCCTGTAGATTACCAATAATGTTTTTTGTTTTCTAATTTCTTGTAGTCTTTGGTTTGATTGTAAAATTTCCTGTATTTGTCTTCTAAGTCAGATATTCTTTATTTTGCTTCACTGATTCTGTTGTTAAGGCTTTCCACTGCGTTTTTTATTGTTCTATTAAATTCCTCAATTCTAAGATTTCATTTTGACTTCTCTTTATGATCTCAATTTCATGGGAGAAATTTTCTTTCATGTTATGTAAGGATTTCATTAGTTCATGGATTTTCTTATGATTACTTCTAAGTAATTCTATGATAACTTTTTGAGTTTCATTTCTGGCATTTGTTCACTTTCTTCATCCTCACCTTCTAGTTTTGAAGTGTTGTGTTTTTTTGGGGGTGTCATATTGTCTTTATTCCGGTTTCTTGAATTACTGCATTTGCTATTGGGCATTTGTGGAGATACTCATTTTTGGTTTCTTCTTTGTTTTTCCCTGTAATGTCTTTATCTTTGGACTATGCCTCTGTGGAATAGTGGAGTGTCTGCTTTTTCGGTGAATACTAAGAGGCATGTGGTGGCTTTGGCTGGGGAGCTCTTTTCAGTGCTCCAGGGTAAAGAGAATGTCCAAGGTGACTCCCAGGTTGGGTATGGGAGATCTCCTCCTATTTTTTAAAATTTGTTCTGCCCTGTTGGTGTAGTCTCAGTTCATTTCCTCTCCTCAGAGGAGATCAGTGCCTGGGTGCTAGCCCCTATGGGTATAATGTTTGTCCACACTTCCATAATAACCACATAAAGGATCTGTGCCATATTCGTTGTCAGCTCAGATCTGCAACAGTGTCCCTCACCAGGGAATCAGGGAGTCATGAGTGTGTGGAGCCTTCCACAGTGACTGCCCAAAGTCCCCCACACTCTGAGCACTCCACACAGCCACAGTTTTTTCACAGTCCTGGCATACAAGTCTCCCACAGTCACGAGCACTCAGCCCCATGTATTCTCTCTGCCAGACTTGAGCTCTGCTCAGTCTGGGCTTGGAGATGAGCTGATGCAGCTGTTACAAATGTGCAAATTGGCACCTGCCCTCTATTGGCTTGTTATAGGATGCCGTTGCAGAATAGTGATGGAGAGAGAAATGAGGCCCTCCTCTTTTATATCTTCTCCATTTTGGCAGGTACACTGTCCTCCCACAAGGAACCAAGCTAGATTCCTGGCAGGCTGTTCCCACAGCTTTATTGCCAGCTGCTTGGGCTACTGTAGTCTGATCTCACCTTACTCTGGAGCTGGTGCTGAGGCTCTTGGCTGCTGGGGTTTTGAGTTGTATGTGTCTACTCCCTCTATGTAGATACTATGTCCCTCTAATTTTTGTGGAGTTTCCTGTGCTATTTTCTCCCTGACTCTTTCCTGAGACTATGCTCTCTCCACTTTTTAAAAACTATCATCTAGATTAGAGCAGTAAGCTCCCTCCCTATTCCACCATCTTAATACAATCCCATTTATTACTTCTTGTATTCTGTTAGCTTAATGCAATCTTTACTAATAAAAAGCAGTTTTAGTTTGAAATGATACAGGGTATAACATATTCTCTGTAACGTTTATGTTCTAGTGATTTTACTATTTAATATTGGTTTACCTTAGCAAATCTACTAGCCTCTTCAAATTTGTTTCTTAATTTGTAAACTGGGGACTAGTAATTTAGGAATTTTATGTGTGCTAAGTGGAACTCTTAGTTGCTAAAATGGGCTTGTTTCTAATAGGTGATTTTTTTTAAACTCCTAAGACTTACTTACATGCTATCAAAAAAACAGATAAGAAAAGAAAAAAGTTTTTCTATAATGCACTTAGAATTTTTCTGTATCTAATGTGTGTATGTGTGTGTGTGTGTCTGTGAGTATGTAACTGAATTACACAAGTTTCTATTTAGATTACCTATGTTTACTCCTTAGTGGTCATTTAATGACACATTTTTAATTTCTGAAAGCTTTGAGATTGAGAATTTATGTACATATACTGTTTAAAAGAGATGAAGAGATGTTGTAATGTTTTTGATGTAAATTGAATAAAGAATCCAGGGAAGTGAAAGGAGGTAGTTTGTTTTGTTTAATTTTTGGTTGGGGCATATATAGCAATTTGGCATAATCTGTTGACAGAAGGATAGTTGTGATAATTAAAACTCTTGATTAGATCTTTTTAGTACTATCACTGACATATAATTCATGCAGATAATTCTAATTATTGCTGACATGTAGAGAATTATAGGTATGTCTTTTTAAAAAAGGTTTTATTTATCTTTTTGAGAAGTAGAGTTATAGTGAGAGAGAGGGACAGAGAGAAATGTCTTCCATCCGCTCATTCACTGCCCAAAAGGCTGCAACGGCCAGAGCTGAGCTGATTCCAGGAAATTTTTCTAGGTCTCTCATGTGGGTATAGCGGCCCAAGGACTTGGGCTATTTTCTTCTGCTTTCCCAGGTCATAAAAACCGGTTTTGGGTTTTTAAGGTATTACTGTCAGTACATTGGATTATTCTGTTGGGGGTGACCATTGGATGGGAGTTTCACATACTGTATGTTGATTGGTTTGGGGTTCCTGAAATAATGGGGTCTCCTGTAGATCTGTCTCCTTAGGGGCTCAGACCCTTCCTTGTTATCTCTGGGTGAAACAGTAACACCAACTTGGAGGTGTGATTTAAAGCCACAGTCAGGCAAGATAGCCTGGATCTTTTGGAGCTTTTCCTGGTCTCCCATGCAGGTGCAGGGCCCAAGGACCTGGGCCATCCTCCACTGCACTCCTGGGCCACATCAGAGAGCTGGCCTGGAAGAGGAGCAACCGGGACAGAATCCGGTGCCCTGACCGGGACTAGAACCTGGGGTGCCAGCGCCACAGGCGGAGGATTAGCCTATTGAGCTGCGGCGCCGGCCATTCTTATGAGTTCTTAAAATTGAAGACTGTGTTTCTTTCTTTTTTTTTTTTTTTAAAGAATTTATTTATTTATTTATTTACTTTCTTGAGAAACATCTTCAGTCGGTTGGTTCACTCCCCAAATGGATGTAGTGAAGCCAGGAGCCAGGTGCTTTCTTCCAGGTCTCCCACCGTGGATGCAGGGGCCCAAACACTTGGGCCATCCTCCACTGCTTTCCCAGGAAGAACAGCCAGGACTTGAAGTGGTAACTCTGAGGGATGTTGGTGCCATAGGTAGAGGCTTATCCTACTATGTCACAGTGCCAGCATCAGATTGTGTTTCTTTATATGGAACTGTTTTAAGTGTAGTTTGAGAATATAAATATTTGTCATTTATTTATAGCTCCTTTTTTTCAATTGGAGATTCATGGGGAAATTAGAAAATATATACATATTTGCTCTAAACAAAAATGTGTTTTCCACAATTAAAGGATTTTATATAAACTACTGGTCTTTACTTATAAACTATCTGTATTGTATGCAGGACTGTTTTCCAGTGGCCTTAGGCCATCTCAGTTCTCCCTCCTTCCTCACTTTTAGTTTTCATATAAAACTACTATAGAATGCGCTAGAGACAAGCACCTAGCAGAACCACCTGGGTTTGTTATGTGTCTACTTTCCCGCTCAGTCTTCTGGACTAAAATGAAAGGTTGGTGATATGTTCTGTTTTTTCTTTTTCTCCCTATTTTACTTATTTATTTATTTATTTTCCCAAAGAAACCTTTTATTTAAGGAATATAAACTTCGTATTTCATAAATACAACTTTAGGAACATAGTCATTCTTCCCACCATACCCACCCTCCCACCCATATTCCCACTCATCTTTATCCTCCTCCCTTTCCAATTCCCAGTCTTATATTTAACTAAGATCTATTTTAAATAACTTTATATCAGAAGATTAACTCTATACTAAATAAAGAGTTCTACAGATTGTATGAAAAAAAGTACTGTTTCTCAACAGTTGAGACAAAGCTATTTAGTCATTGCATCTCAAAGTTAATTTCCTTCTTTTGTTTTTTTACATTTTTTTTAGAAACTTACTTAACTTTAAAGAAGAATCCAAGAAAGATGCATCTTTTGCGAGTACTTAGACCTAACTATAACTTACAAGACATAAGAGTATCCTTCACTTAATACAGTAAAACAAAGTAAATCTTTGAGAACAAGTTTTACTATTAACTCTCATAGTAAACTCTTTGAGGTCCTGCATGGGAAGTTAGTGCACAGTGACTCCTGTTGTTAATTTAACAATTAATACTCTTATGTATGATATCAGCGATCAACCGAGACTCTTGACTTTAGCAGCCTAGGCTATGGAAGTCTTTTGAATCCACAAACTGTCAGTATTTAGACAAGGCCATAATGAAAGTGGAAGTTCTGTCCTCCTTTCAGAGAAAAGTACCTCCTTCTTTGATGACCACTTCTTTGGTTATATGTTCTTTTAATGCTTTAGCCCTTTCAGATTTGCGCAGCCAAGGCAGGCTCCCTTTAAGGACTTCTTAGCTGTGATGCAAGTGGTACATGCACAGATGAGATGTGTTCATTCCAGGCAGCTTTCTTGAGTCATAGGTGACTGACTTCCCTGTTGGGTTCTATGCTTCTTTTGTCCTTTACTGCCTCTATGTGTGTGTGTGTTTGTGTGTGTGTATGATTTATTTATTTGAAAGTTAGAGTTACAAAGACAGAGAGAGAGAGAGAGAGAGAGAGAGAGAGAGAGATATCTTCCATCTGCTTGTTCACTCCCCAATTGTCCACAGTGGCCAGAGCGGCACTGGTTTGAAGCCAGGAGCCAGGAGCTTCTTCCAGGTTTCCCAGGTGGGTGCAGGGGCCCAAAGACTTGGACCATCTTCTGCTGCTTTCCCAGGCCATAATAGAGAGTTGGATTCGACGTGGATCAGCCGAGACCTGAGCTGGCGCCCATGTGGGATGCTGGCACTGCAGGTTGCAGCCTTACTTGCTTCGCCACAGTGCCAGCCCCTACATATATATTTTAAATTTGCTTCATATAATGTATGTACACGTGCATTCTGTTTCAGTGGACTCAGATTTGTAACCAGTACATAGTGAACCTGCCTCATATTCTATATAGCATATTTTCTTGTTTATGATAGTTTGTATAGGTTGTAAAATTGTATAGGTGCTTTAACAAAAACAGAACCATGGTACTAAGAGTAAATATAGTTAGTCTTCATTTATAAATCTTCCTTAATTGGTTAATGTATGATTTTGTTTTATGAGTGTTTCTGTTTGGGTTCAGTAGTTAAGCCACTGCTTGGATTACCTGCATCCTCTGGCTCTTGTGAACTGGATCAGAAGTGGAATAGGGAGACTGAATACTGGCTCTCATATGGCATAATGCAGTTTAGCTTTGCCACAATGCTGGCCCCTGCTTTTACTTTATATCTGTTCTTTTAGTTTTCATACTATTAAAATACACTAAGATTTTGTTTCTTCAAGTTTTTAAGAGTTCCTGTTTAATTCAGTTTCTCTTTTTGTTAGCATCTTTTATTAGAATGACATATTTGTGGCAGTTTAATGAAGCAGTGTTTACTGTTAAATATCCTGTTTAGATTTCCATGGCTTTTTGCAGCTGTCCATTTTCTGTTTTGGAGTCTGATGCAGGACATCCCATTGCATTTAGTTGTTTTAGCTTCTTATATTCTTCTTGGTCATTATTATTTTCTCATACTTGCCTTATTTTTGATAATATTAATAGTTTTGAGGAGTACTGGCTAGTTATTTTGTGGACTGTCTCACTTGGAATCATCTGCTTTTTTTTTTTTAATCATATTTGGAATCCAATTAAATGGTTCATTTTTTTGGAGGAATACCTACGGGGGTAAAATGAAGTTATCAAATTAGGAATACATGCTTATTGACATAATTCATTATCTTAATATTAACATGTTAATCACTGGCTAAGTGTATGTATTTCATGATTTTTCCATTCTTTGCTCTGTTTTATACTATTTGCTTAGAAAGGAAGCCACTATATGCAGCAAGTAGTAATTGCTGAGTCTGCTTAAAGGGTAAATATATTGCTAAGATACTTGTAATTATTTTGCATCGAAGATTTGTCCATTTTCATCAGATCATTCATCCAGCCACTTTACTTAGGTGAGTGTGGACTCATTGATATCTATACTTTGTATTATCATCCTATATTACTTAATTAATTTTCTTGATAAAGTTGCCATATCATTTTGGCCATTAAGAGTTGTTTTAGTTGAGTTTTTATTGTATTTGGCAAATTTACGTCATTTTGGAGATTTTTTGAGCCATTTTGTTTTGGTACAGCAAAAATCTTCAGGTTATTTGATTCTATTCTTTTTTTTTTTTACAGGCAGAGTGGACAGTGAGAGAGAGAGAGACAGAGAGAAAGGTCTTCCTTTTGCCGTTGGTTCACCCTCCAATGGCCGCCGCGGACGGCGCGCTGCGGCCGGCTCACTGCGCTCATCTGATGGCAGGAGCCAGGAGCCAGGTGCTTTTCCTGGTCTCCCCCTGGGGTGCAGGGCCCAAGCACCTGGGCCATCCTCCACTGCACTCCTGGGCCACAGCAGAGGGCTGGCCTGGAAGAGGGGCAACCGGGACAGAATCGGTGCCCCGACCGGGACTAGAACCCGGTGTGCCGGTGCCGCAAGGCGGAGGATTAGCCTGTTGAGCCACGGCGCCGGCCTGATTCTATTCTTAGAATCAACCTTTTTCTCCAAGGAATACTAGTTACTTTTAATTGAGAATTATATGAAAGATGACAATTTTGGAACTGAGTATGCTTACTGCTTCTGTGTGCCATTGCTTCTAGGCTGGTAGCAGACAGAAATATTTTATTTTTATTTATTTTTTTATTTTTGACAGAGTGGACAATGGGAGAGAGAGACAGAGAGAAAGGTCTTCCTTTGCCATTGGTTCACCCTCCAATGGCTGCTGCGACCAGCGCACAGCGCTGATCTGAAGCGAGGAGCCAGGTGCTTCTCCTGGTCTCCCATGGGGTGCAGGGCCCAAGCACTTGGGCCATCCTCCACTGCACTCCCTGGCCACAGCAGACAGCTGGCCTGGAAGAGGGGCAACCGGGACAGAATCCGGTGCCCTGACAGGGACTAGAACCGGTGTGCTGGCGCTGCAAGGTGGAGGATTAGCCTAGTGAGCTGCGGCGCCGGCCAGTGCCACCAGTTTTAAATTACTTAAGTCAACACTTACTACCTGGTCCCTTTCATTGATCTTTTCTGACACTTTTGTAGCACTAAAGTGTTTTCTCACATTTTACATTCTATTCTGAAATACCTAAATGATTTTAAATATTAACATACATTTTCATCTTTTTGCTGTGAAGTTTTATGGACCTTGATAAGTTTTATGGACCTTGATAACCAGAAATATGATGAGTATGATTTTAGAGGAAGTGAAAAATTGGTGAATGTTTTTGGGAAGCAATATATTTAGCCCTTTTTGGGAAGTTCCCAAAAGTTTGAGTTCTGTCTCAACTGTATTTTGCAGAGCTAAACCACAAAATAGTATTTGGGTTAAGGAGAAAAGAGAATGATAATCTATGAAAGTAATAGTCTTAAGTGAAAATGATGATTTTTAAATAATGAGCAGAAGAAATATCAAGGATGGATAAGTGTTACTGGTGTGAATTTTTAATTTTTGGCACTTTGATTAAGGTGAGTTTATCTGAGAGTATATACTGTCATATAAGTATCAGAAGTGGTAAGTTTTTGATAGCTAGAAGAAGTTGCAAATTGTTAAATTTTTGTTTTTCCTGTTCATCTGGTTTTTATTTTAGTTTTAATGTGTCTACTGCATTGCCCAAGATAGTTTCTAATCATTTCAGAAGAAAAGATTTTTGCTTCAGTCCAGCAGGAAACTTAGTAATAGATGAAATAAACTGCTGCTTGTTAACAAGACAAACAAATTGGAGCATTTTACTAACTTAAAATTTTTTTTTACTATATTTTCCCCTCATCTGTCTTTCTATTTGTTTTTATTTTAAGATTTCCTTTTTTAATTGGATTATTTAGATATGTTTTTGAATAATTTTAAACTGGGTAGTAGTTACCATTCATATTGCCTGATTTCCAATTTGATTCTTGGATGATCAGAGAATATAGTATTGTGGTAGAGGGCTTCCCAAAGTAGAATAATTTACACTGGGAATGGAATGAAGCCATTATTTATTTGATTGTAACTCTTTCACCTTCTTCTGTCAGCACACAGTGATAATGCTGGCCAATGCCAGACAGGGTTCAGCTCCGTATATGAGAAAAAAAATTTAGGTATATTAAGGGAAACTAATTAAACATTATCAATAACTATATATGCATGAACAGTTTTGTTTCAATCACTGGAGCTGCAATTGTAACATTTAGACATCCAGTCAGAAATGTGTATAACCATATATGGGGACAAGAAGCTAAATATGTGTGTGTGTGTATGTATGTGTGTGTGTGTGCATGTAAAGAAATGCCAGGGCCTGCACTGTGGTTAAAGCTGTCATCTGCCATGGTGACCTCCTATATGAGTGCCGGTTCAAGTCCTAGCTGCTCCACTTCTGATGCAGCTCTCTGCTATGGCCTGGGAAAGCAGTAGAAAATGGCCCAAGTCCATGAGCCCCTGCACCCACGTGGGAGGCCTGGAAGATGTACTAGGCTTCTGGCTTTGGATCAGCCCATCTCCAGCTTTTACACTCATTTGAGGAGTTAACCAGGTGGTGGAAGATTTCTCTCTCTCTCTGCTTCTGCAACTCTGCCTTTCAAATAAATAAAATAAAATATTTAGGAGAAAAAAAAAAAAACCCACAACTGGTTTAAAAAAAAGAAACACCTTTCTTTGAGGCTCAGTCCTTTAGGATTTGATTCCAGCTGAGACTTATGCTGGCCTTCCTGTTGATGGCCTTGGTGTTTCCCTTCTCTGTTCAACAATCCCATTACATTTTCTGGGGGTTTGTGGCCAAGATCGAGATGGTGGCTTTAGTTTTACCTCCTTTATCAACAAGGGCTTGGGGTACCTGTGGAATCTGGAAAAGAGTGGACTTTGTGACACAGGACTTCTTGCTGCATAGAGGGTGACCCTTCCGTGATGTATCAGGTCTCAGGCCCTAGAAGCACAAAGGAAAGAGGTGGGCACAGATTCAAAGGAGAACCACCCATGAAACTGTTAGGAACCTGGATTCATTTGGTTTGGCAGATCTGTCCTGAGTGGCAGAAGGGGAGCTTGGTGACCTCTCAAAGTTCCCCAGTAAGAAGATAGCATACAGAGATGAAATTGCTGGGACCAGTGCTGTGGCATAGTGGGTAAAGCCATCTCCTGCAGTGCCGGCATCCCATATAGGCACCTGTTCGAGTCCCAGCTGCTCCACTTCCCATCCAGCTCTCTGCTGTGGCCTGGGAAAGCAATAAAAGATGGTCCAAGCCCTTGGGCCCCTGTACCTGTGTGGGAGACGTAAAAAACTCCTCACTCCTGGCTTTGGATTGGCACAGCTCTGGTTGTTGTGGGCAATTGTGGAGTGAATCATCAGATGGAAGACCTGTGTCTCTCTCTCTCTCTCTTTCCCTCCCTCTCTCTCTCTGCCTTTCCTCTCTCTGTGTAGCTCTGACTTTCAAGTAAAATAAATAAATCTTTAGAAAAAAAAAGAAAAAATAAATTGCACCTGTAAAACATTGTGCAGCAGACTGGAGACATGATATGAGTGTGTGTGAGTGGTGACTGAATAAGATAAATGATGCGAGATTTCTTGCTCAACCAAAGTGCCAAAGCAGTTATATGTCCCTCCACTGATATACACCCCTCTCCCATTTCCCTTTCTGTAAATGGGTTACAGAATAAATCTACTCCTTTAGAATGTATGGTTAAAAAGAGAAATTTTAAAAGGTACATTCAGGAGACTATGGTGTATTCCCAAAATCTCCAAACCTTCTGAAATATAGACTTTCCTTATTTTGGGATGGGATGGCCATTTAAGGAATCCTTAGATAAGATCCTTAGTCAGAAAAATATATCAGGTCATTACTAAAAGAACAAAACAAAACAAAACAAAAAACAGGCTACCCCAAGCAGTTCTCATATGTTTACTGCTGATTTAGTAAGCAGCATTTAGTTCTCTCCTGGGTGTCCTAGCTAAAAGCTTGTCTAAACAAACAAATGGAAAAACAACAACAACAACAACAAAACAACAGAAACCTCTAAAGTCATGAAGGCCCCTTCAAAATGCTGGCTGGATAAAAAAAAAATTTTTTTCTGAGGAGCCAAAGCAGAGTAGCATGCCTTAGGTATCACTATTTTCTGTTACACTTGCACTCCCTGTGCTTTAGCCAGAGGCCACCTACTAGCCCCCACAGCTAGGATCTTACCAGAGGCTGCTCACTTTCCTGAAGCTGCCCCTTTTGTAAAGTTGTTACTGGACAATGGCAGGGTTCTTGTCTTTGTGCAAGAAAGAATTCAGGCGAGATAGAGTAGTGGAAAGTAAAAGTAGCAGAGTTTATTAGGAAAGGACATCCGTAAGAATGGATGGGCACCTCTCCAGACAGGACTTGAGAGAGAGAGTGCCCAGTTGCTCAGACTGGTGGTCGGGGGGAGGAGTGAGGTTAGATGGCTGAGTGGAGAGATTACACCCGACCAGGTCAGGTGGGTGGCTCAGCAGAGAGGCAGAGAGCTGAGTGAAGTCTTGTTGAGATTTTTAAGGAGATGGGTCTTTGTCTTCACACATCTGCTCCTGAAACAAAGGATTTAGTTTTCCCCTGAAGGTATCAGACAGGAGGAAGCCTAGCTGGCGCTGTCCTGAGTTTAGGGCAAAGGTGAGCAAGAGCCCCTGGAGAATTGGGGTCCAGAGCAAGATATTTGAAATGCAGATACTGGGCTGCATCTGGAAGGTTATCTGCAGAAGGGGCGGGGACCCCCACCTGGCAGGTTACCAGGTAGGAGGGAGCAGATACTGGGCTGCCCCTGAAACTTTTATTGGGATGACTTTGAGATGCAGATGCATATGCTGGACATAGATATCTTTTCTTTAGGCCTTTATGTCACACACACATAAGCTCATATCTGACTTCCTACCTAACAAAGTGACCTCTGGTCACTTTAGCCACTCTAGGCCCCTGTTCTTAACCAAGAGGTGCCTGCTGATTGCCTTAGAGGAGGCAAAGAATCAGAAGGTTATACAGACAACAGATGATGCTGTAGGGTAGACCCTTCACATTTCCATGTGGCCAGGAAATAATATTGAGCTGCAGACATTCAAGAAAAATGAAATTTTCATTGTGCCTGAGATAAAAATGGGAAAAGATGGCAACTTTGCGAGCAGGTGTGATATGCTGTAGGCCAAAGCCATTACAGTCTACCACCTCTCTTGGAAAAGTGGCGGGAGGAATGGTGCAGTGGCTACAGCAACTGTGGATACAGCAAGGGGAGATCTTGACTTGGATGGCCTTTATAAAGTAAGTAATAAGTAAAAGAGCTCAACACTTGGGAAATAAGCCAAAGACCAACATAAAGGTGAAACTGATTGTGTTACAAGATGTTGGCTGTTGCTTGCTTGCTTGCTCCCCTCCTCTTCCCTCTCTTATTCTGACTCCTGTTTTTTTTTTTTTTTTTTTTTTTTTTACAGGCAGAGTGGACAGTGAGAGAGAGAGACAGAGAGAAAGGTCTTCCTTTGCCGTTGGTTCACCCTCCAATGGCCGCCGCGGTCGGCGCGCTGCGGCCGGCGCACCGCGCTCGTCCGATGGCAGGAGTCAGGAGCCAGGTGCTTTTCCTGGTCTCCCCATGGGGTGCAGGGCCCAAGCACCTGGGCCATCCTCCACTGTACTCCTGGGCCACAGCAGAGGGCTGGCCTGGAAGAGGGGCAACCGGGACAGAATCTGGTGCCCTGACCGGGACTAGAACCCGGTGTGCCGGCGCCGCAAGGCGGAGGATTAGCCTGTTGAGCCACGGCGCCGGCTCTGACTCTTGTTTTTAACTGAGATTTGTTTTCAGTTAGCTTTACACATATTTGGTAACTCTGTGTTACATAAATGGTTCAACAATTAGTGCACAAGAAAAAAAAAGAATAAGTAAAACAAGATAAAATGAGTAACACGAAAGGAAGAGAAAATGAAAAATAGTAGTCAAGAAAAGGACTACTCAAGTCATTGCTTCTCTAGGTGTTTCACTTCTACCGGTTGCCTTTTAGATGCTCTATTAGGTCACAGAGAACATATGGTATTTGTTCCTTTGGTACTGGCTTATTTCACTAAGTATGATGTTTACAGTTCCATCAATTTTGTTGCAAAGACCGGATTTCTGGTTTTTTTCTTTTTACTGCTATGTAGTATTCCATGGTGTATGTATCCCCTAATTTCTTTAACCATTCTTCAGTTTACAGGCAGTTAGATTAATTCCACATGTTGCAATTGTGACTTGAGTTGCGATAAACATGGAGGTACAGATAGCTCTTTCATATGCTGATTTCATTTCCCTTGCATAATTTCCCAAGAGTGAGATGGCTGTGTCATATGATAGGTCTATATTCTGATTTCTGAGGTATCTCTGTACTTTCTTCTATAGTGGCTTTACGAGTTTACATTCCCACCAACAGTGGGACTAGGGTACCTGTTTCCTTGCGTCCTTGCCAGTATTTGTTGTTTGTTGATTTCTGTATGAAAGTCATTCTGATGGGGGTGAGGTAAAATCTCAATGTGGTTTTGATTTGTATTTCCCTGATCGCTACTGATCCTGAACATTTTTTCATGTGGGCATCCTTGTCTGTTTCTGGATCTCAGTGGGGATGCTTCCAACTTTTCTCTATTCACTAAGATACTGGACCTGGGTTTGTCATACATTGCCTTGATTGTGTTAAGGAATGTTTCTTTTCTATCTAATTTGCTTATCATTTTCATCATGTAAAGGTGTTGTATTTCATCAAATGCTTTCTCTGCACCTATTGAGATAATCATATGGTTTTTGTTTTTCAGTTGTTAATGTAGTGTATCACACTGATTGATTTGTGAATGCTGAGCCATGCCTGTACACCAGGGTCATTCCTACTTTGACCTGGTGAAAGATCTTTCTGATGTGTTGTTGGATTCAGTTGGCAAGTATTTTGATGAGGACTGTTACATTTATGTTCATCATAGAAATTGGTCTGTTGGAAGGCGCCAAGGCTCAATAGGCTAATCCTCTGCCTGTGGCACCGGCACACTAGGTTCTAGTCCTGGTCAGGGTGCCGGATTCTGTCCCGGTTGCCCCTCTTCCAGGCCTGCTCTCTGCTGTGGCCCTGGAGTGCAGTGGAGGATGGCCCAAGTTCTTGGGCCCTGAACCCGCATGGGAGACCAGGAAAAGCACCTGGCTCCTGGCTTTGGATCAGCCAGGAGTGGCAGCCATTGGAGGGTGAACAAACGGCAAAGGAAGTCCTTTCTCTCTCTGTCTCTCTGTCCACTCTGCCTGTCAAAAAAAAAAAAAAAAAAAAGAAAGAAAGAAAAAGAAATTGGTCTGTAGTTCTTGTTCTCTGTTGCCTCTTTCTGGGTTTAGGAATTAAGATGATGCTGGCTTCATAGAAAGAATTTGGGAGGATTCCTTTCCTTTCAGTTGTTTTGAATTGTTTGAGAGGAATTAGAGTTAGTTCTTTAAATGTCTGGTGGAATTCAGCAGTGAAGCCATCCAGTCCTAGGATTTTCTTTGTTGGGAGGGTTTTTATTACTCATTCAGTTTCTGTTGTGATAATGGTTCTGTTTCGGTTTTCTGTGTATTCATGGCTCAATTTATGTAAGTTGTATGTGTCCAGGAATCTATACATTACTTCTAGATTTCCTGTTTCATTGGCATACATCCTTTTGTAGTAATTTCTGATGGTTCTTTTTATTTCTGTGGTGTCTGCTGTTACAGTTGCTTATTAATCTCTGATTTTATTGATTTTGGTCTTCTCTCTCTTTTTGTAGTTAGTTGTGCCAGTAGTGTATCAATTTTGTTTTTTCAAAAAGCCAGCATTTTATTTCACTTCTATTTTGTTTTATTAATTTTGGTTTCAATTTTGTTTATTTCTTCCCTAAGTATAATTATTTTGTTTATTTTCATTTGTTGTTGATAATCTTGGTCCTTGAGACGCATTTATTGGTACCTTTCCAGTTCCTTCATAAAGGCACCAATTGCTACTAACTTCCTTCTTTTTTTTTAAGATTTATTTTATTTATTTGAAAGAGAGTTACAGAGAGAGGTAGAGGCAGAGAGAGAGAGAGAGGTCTTCCATGCACTGGTTCACTCCCCACAGGGCTGCAATAGCCTGAACTGCACCAGTCTGAAGTCAGGAGCCAGGAGCTTCTTCCGGGTCTCCCACGTGGGTGTAGGGGCCCAAGGAGTTGGGCGATCTTCCATTGCTTGCTCAGGCCACAGCAGAAAGCTGGATTGGAAGAAGAGCAGCTGGGATTTGAACCAGTGCCTACACGGGATGCCGGCACTGAATGCCAGGGCTGTAACCCAGTGTACCACAGCGTGGCACTTATGAACTTTCTTCTTAACACTGCTTTTGCTGTATCGGATAGGCTTTGGTATGATGTTTGTCATATTCATTTGTTTCCAGAATTTTTTTGATTTCTCTTTTGATTTCATCTGTGATCCATTATTCATTCAGGAGCATGTTGTTCATTCTCCATGTGTTAATGTATGTTCTAAAGATTATGTTGTTGTTGATTTCTAGCTTTTTCAGAGAGGATGCATTGGATGATTTTGATTTTTTTGAATTTGCTGAGAAATTTCTACCAAGTCTGGCTGTACTTGTCTTTGGTTTTCTGTACTGTCTGGGTGTGTGCCAACACTTACCACGCCAGATCAAAATGGTTCCCCTCCTCCTTTGGGACTTCTAAAGAAGTTTTCTCTTCTAATCTCTTTTTATCTCTGTCGAGTGTATACCTCCTGCGCTTCTCCTTAATGTTTCTTACAACATTGTTTAGTTTGCTGCTTCCTAATCTGCCATTTTACTTGCTGTGCATCATCCTATAGTCATTCTTTTGAATTCATTATTCTTCATCATTCTTCTTTCACTCTGTTGCCAAGGAGTGTTCTTGTATTGCTTTAGGGCATTATTCTTTCTCAGATTTTCTCATTTATTACAAATGAGAATTAGACAGAGAAGGAGTGACACAGAGAGATATCTTCCATTTGCTAATTAACTCCCCAGATGGCCACAATCATCAGAGCGAATTCAGATGCCTATAGCTTCATCTTTGTCTCCTATTTGGGCCATCTTCTGCACTTTCCCCAGGCCAGTAGCTGGGTTTTTGAATAGAAATGGAGTAGCTAGGACATGAACCAGTGCCCATATGGGATAAAAGCATCCTCAGGTGGTGGCTTTACCTGCTATGCCACAATGCCAACTCTTGTATTTTACTCCTTCTTGAGTCCCTTTGTTAAGATCTGTTGGATCAATTTTCTGCTGATTTCATAAGGTAGAATTTATAGTAAATGAGCTTTTCTTTGAAGATGTGTCTTGGAATGTTAGTTTTGTTGCCAACATTGACTAGTTTCAGGTGACCACCATGGTGTGTGTTCCCTGTGATTTCTTTGTGATTATTGGCTTTCATTGCAGTGATATCAGAAAGCCTTTCTGTCTCTATGGGCCACACAGAAAGAAGAGGTATTCTAGTTGGCTCAGGCATGTGTGGTGTGCACAGTGGGGGTTGAGGAGTACGTGTCCTGTTAGTAGTGACTGTGCATGTGTGAATCTGCATTGATAGTGGTGGCTAGGAAGAGTGTATGAGAAATGCGCAGCATTTGGACACAGTGGTGAGTCAGGGTCAGTGGCTGGCTTTGCCCTCTTTGATCCTGATACACAAGAGCACTGTGCTCTTGTGCTAGATTGGAGGTACAATACAACTTCTTTCTCTTATGCAAAGCAATGTATGCATACCCCATGCTCTAAGCCTGGTGACAGCTTTAACTATCCATCTCATTGATTTGTTTGGGATGTTGATTGTTCCCTAAAGGCTTGGTACTTTTGAGCAGAGGTGGTTGACTCAGTGAGAGGTCTTAGGTCATGGGAGGCACAGCCTAAGAAGTTAATTCCTTTATGAAAAATGTTTATCTATTTATTAAAAAAGACACTGTGTGTCTTTCTCTCTTACCACAGACAGCAGCACCCATAGAAGAGCACCACAAAGAAGAGGGAGAAAGGAATCTCTCATCTCTCCCGTTTTCTGGTTCTCTTGTTCACTCTCCAAATAGCTGAATCTGTTGAGTCTAGGCCAGGCTGAAGATAGGAACCAGGAACTCTTGAGTCTCTGATGGAGGGCGGGTGGGGCAGGAAGTTTAAGTACTTGACACCATCTGCTACTTCCCTGACTCATTAACCTGGAGTTGGATCAAGAGCAGAGTAGTAGAGACTTGAACAGGCATTTAGGAGATACTGGCATCAAAAGCAATGACTTAATCCTGTGCACCACAACACATGCTGCAGAAATGCAGTACTTGTTTTTTGATACTTCTTGTGGAGAAGAGGTGAGTACTGGGTATCCCTAGTAAACATTTTGCTAGTCTGATTTCTTTTTAATGAATTGATTGCAGAAGAGTTTAAATTCCATGTATTTGTGGTTTTTATATTTTCTTTCTGAATGATTTCTGAGTTTCTTCTTTGTGTATAGAATATTTTGTATGGTTACAGTGTTTTAGAATATATTGTGACCTGTTTTCTTGCTTAATTTATAATGGATCTTAGTGAATGTTCTGTGTGCACTTGAGAATGTATTTTGTGGTTGATTAAAGTGTTCTGTATATTCATATTAGGTCTGTTTGGTTTACAATGTTCAGTCTTGTTTGTTACTCTGCTCTTAATGCTTTTTATTAAAAGTGGTATCATTCTGTTTTCAAGAATTACTGTGGGCTGATGTTGTGAGCATAGTGGGTTAAGCCTCTGGTTGCAATGCAGGTAGCCCATTTGGCCTCTGGTTTTAGTCCTTGCTGGTTCACTTCCCTGCTGATGTGCCTAGGAAATCAGCAGATGATGGCCCAAGTACTTGGGTCTCTTGCACCCATGTGGGAGACCTAGATGCTATTCTAGTCTCTTGGCTTAAACCTGGCCCAGGCCTAGGCCCAGACTATTGTAGCCATTTGGGGGGAATGAACAGCAAGTTGGAGGATTGCTTGCTGACTATTGATTTCTCTCTGTAATTCTCCATTTCAAACAAATAAATCTTAAAAAAATGAAAAAGAATGATTGAGGAATATCTCATTACTCTCTTCACTTCAGTCAACATTGGTGTCATACAATTTTTGAGAAACCACCTATTTTAGGATTTTATTAGTGTGAAATATCTTTTTCTATCCTTATATTTTTAACCTCTTTTAACCTCATCCAAAATGAGTCTTTTTTAGAAAGCACACTAGTGGATCATATTTTTATCTGTATTGTTTTGTGTATATCTGTTTGTTTTAAAAAATGTCTCTGCATTCCTTTTGTAGGGAGCTCAATACCTGAATACCTGGCAGCCACTAATTTGTGTTTTACACTAATCTGTGTTTTGTTCTTCCAGTTTTACCTTGTCTTTTTCTTTTCTTAAAAAGATGCATTTATTTATTAGAAAAGCAGTTATAGGTAGGTAGGTAGGTAGGTAGATAGACCGATCGATCAGTCGATCGATCGATCTTCTATCTGCTGGTTCACTCCCCCAATGGCAATAACACCTGGAAGTGGGCCAGGCTTCCATGTGAGTACAGGGCCTAAGGACATGGGCTCTCTTCTCTTCGCTTGGTGCTTTAGCAAAGAACTAGATCATAAATGGAACAGCTATGTCTTGAACACCGGTATGGGATACCAGCTCCTGTTTTGTGTTTTGATGGTTAATTTAATCTATTTGTATAACATATACATTGTTAACTAATCATACATTGTAATACTACTTTGATATTTTTGTATGTTAATTTTAATGTCATGTGTTTCTTCATTCTTGCAATAGTAACATCTTTGTGTTTAAATTTTTCTAGTGTCTTTGATTGCTATTTTTCTTCTGTACATATTTTTGTTGTCCTCTTAGTGTACATTGTGCAGATAATTAATAAGCTAAATTTATAGTGATTTATTTTGAATGAGTAGTATAGTTTTAAGAAAGAATAGAACTTTGCTGATTTACATCTCTTTCTCCCATTCTTTGCTTTTATTTACATACATTAAATCCTTATATTTTGTGTGGTCATTAGCAAATTTATACTTATAGTTTTATTTTCTTGTCTAAATTTTAAAAGAAAAGGATATTGAAGTCATAAATATAATTATGCTAGGTTTTCTTTTATAAGGTTCTTATATATTTGGTTACCTTCACATTATTCTGTAATGTATAATTTCAGTGTAATCATTTTTGCATTTTTTTCTTGATTGATTTTGCATTCCTCTTGATTGAACTTTTCTCATTTCCTATATATTTGTGAGTTCTTGACTTTTATATGAAAAATAGTTTGATTTCTTAATTATTTTCATTTGACATTTTTATTCCTGTCATTTAAATATGTCTTACTATTGCTGTCGATCTAATGAAAATGCTTCTTGTGATGAATTGTTGCCTTTTAGCAATTCGATAATAATGTCAAGTGTGGGTTTTTTAGTTTTTAGAAGTCATTATATTTTCATATAATCTGCCCTCTTTTTTCTCTTTCTTTTGGAAATTACATAATAAGCATGCTAATAACATACAATTATGTTCCACTTATATCTTTTTTTATAACATTAATATTTATTGCTTTATATGAATACTGTATTGAAAGCCCAAGCCAAGTTTACACACAGAAATTATACAGTTATATACTGCTTCACAAAGGCAGTGAACACATTACATTCTACAAAATCTTCTTTACAGAAATTTAAAAATTCTAATATCAGAAAGTATAGCTGAGGAAACAGGTATAAATTTGGCAGCCAGTAATATTGACAGGAAGTTGCAGCTCACATGACTTTAAATATGTGAATTTTAAAATATTGAGTTTAGATAATCATTGTGCTTTGTGTTGATTTGAAAAATATAACACTGGCTGTCGAAGAAGCATGTTCAAAAATATTTAATTCACTTCAAAATGTCATACAAATTATGGTGGTTTCTATGCACTCCTAACGCCTCAATTAGCTCAGGTACATTACTAAAGCAATATATTAATTCTTCCAGTGCAGTGGTGTTTCATACCATTGACATTTGCATACTCTAGAAAAATTTATGAAGAAATGCGTAATATTCACAATGTTCAGAAAAGCAAGCAAAAAGTCAAGGAACCTGCCTGGTTCTTCTGAGATGGTCTCATGTCAGCTTCAGAAGTGTTCATTCTACAACATAGTAAGCTACTATTGGAACACCATTTCCAAGATAAGTACATCTTCTCATTAATTTTTTTTATAACGCTTTTATTTAAAGAATATAAATTTCCAAAATACAGCTTATAGATGACAATGGTTTCCCCCCCATAACTTCCCGCCCACCCGCAACCCTCCCCTTTCCCACTCCCTCTCCCCTTGCTTCACATCAAGATTCATTTTCAATTCTCTTTATATACAGAAGATCAGTTTACTATATATTAAGTAAAGATTTTAACAGTTTGCCCTCATATAGCAACACAAAGTGAAAAATACTGTTGGAGTACTAGTTATAGTATTAATTCACAGTGTATAGCACATTAAGGAAAGAGATCCTACATGATATATATATATTTTTAAATTGATTAATTTTCTAGGCAATTTCCAATTTAACACCAATATTTTTTTTTCATTTTTAATTATCTATATACAGAAGATTGATTCAGTATATACTAAGTAAGGATTTCATCAGTTTGCACCCACACAGAAACACAAAGTGTAAAAATACTGTTTCAGTGCTAGTTAGAGCATTACTTCACATTGGACAACACATTAAGGATAGATCCCACATGAGACGTAAGTACACAGTGACTCCTGAAGTTGATTTAATAATTTGACACTCTTGTTTATGGCGTCAGGAATCTCCCTAGGGTCTAATCATGAGTTGCCGAGGCTATGGAAGCCTTTAGGGTTCGCCGACTTCAGTCTTATTCCGACAGGGTCATAGTCAAAGTGGAGGCTCTCTCCTCCCTTCAGAGAAAAGTACCTCCTTCTTTGATGGCCCCATTCGTTCCACTGGGATCTCACTTGCAGAGATCTTTCATTTAGGTCTTCTTTTTTTTCCAGAGTGTCTTGGCTTTCCATGCCTAGAATATTCTCATGGGCTCTTGAGCCAGATTTGATGCCTTAAGGGCTGATTCTGAGGCCAGAGTGCTATTTAGGACATCTGCCATTCTATGAGTCTGCTGTGTATCCCACTTCCCATGTTGGATCATTCTCTCGCTTTTTTTGATTCTATCAGTTAGTATTAGCAGACACTAGTCTTGTTTGTGTGATCCCTTTGACTCTTAGACCTATCAGTGTGATCAATTGTGAACTGAAATTGATCACTTGGACTAGTGAGATGGCCTTGGTACATGCCACCTTGATGGGATTATATTGGAATTCCCAGGCACATTTCTAACTCCATCATTTGGGGCAGTTCCAATTGAGCATGTCACAAATTGTACATCTCCTCCCTCTCTTATTCCTACTCTTACATTTCACAGGGATCACTTTTCAGTTAAAATTTAAACACCTAAGAATAATTGTTTGTTAATTACAGAGTTCAACCACTAGTACTAGAATAAAAAAATACTAAAATGGATAAAGTATTACATTGTACAACAACAGTCAGCACAAGAGCTGATCAAGTTACTGTTTCTCATAGTGTCCATTTCACTTCAGCAGGTTTCCCCTTTGGTGCTCAATTAGTTGTCACCGATCAGGGAGAACATATGATATTTGTCCCTTTGGGACTGGCTTAATTCACTCAAAATAATTTCCAGATTCCTCCATCTTGTTGCAAATGACCGGATTTCATTGTTTTTGACTGCTGTATAGTATTCCTAGAGTACATGTCCCATAATTTCTTAATCCAAATGTATGCTTTGAATTCCCTGTGATCTTTTGCTGTGAGGCTCCCTTTGTTTACCTTCTTTCATGTTGATGGCTGTGTTTCTGTGTTTCTGTGTGTAACACATCTTTAAGCATCTTTTTCAGGGCTGGACGAATGGCAACAAATTCTTTCAATTTCTGTTTGCAATGAAAGGTCTTTATTTTACCTTCATTCACAAATGAGAGCTTTGCAGGATATAATATTCTGGGCTGGCAGTTTTTCTCTCTTAGTACCTGGGCTATGTCTCGCCATTCCCTCCTAGCCTGTAGGGTTTCTGGTGAGAAGTCTGCTGTGAGTCTAATTGGAGATCCTCTGAGAGTAATCTGATGTTTCTTTCTTGCACATTTAGGATCTTTTCTTTCTGTTTCACTGTGGTGAGTTTAATTACAATGTGTCGTGATGAGGATTTCTTTTGGTCAAGTTTATTAGGGGTTCTATGAGCTTCCTGTACTAGGATGACTCTGTCCTTCTCCAAACCTGGGAAATTTTCTGCTATTATCTCACTAAAAAGGCCTTCTAATCCTTTCTCCCTCTCCATGCCCTCAGGAACTCCTAGAACTCGAATGTTGGGTTTTTTAATAGTATCCTGTAGATTCCTGACAATATTTTTTGGATTTCTAATTTCCTCTTCTTGTCTTTGGTTTGACTGTATAGTTTCCTGTGCTCTGTCTTCTAAGTCCGATATTCTCTCTTCTGCCTCACCCATTCTGTTTGTAAGGCTCTGTAATGTGTTTTTCATTTGATCTATTGAATTCTTCACTTCATTATGATTTCTCGTCCTTATCACAGTTTCATGTTCTACTAGTTGTTTCATTTCAGCTTGATTCCTCCTTAATATTTCATTTTCACGAGAGAGATTTTCTACCTTGTCCATTAAGGATTTCTGTAGTTCAAGAATTTGTTTTTGAGTACTTCTTAGTGTTCTTATCAATTTTTTGAGATCCGCTTCTTGCATTTCTTCTATCTCATCATCTTCGTAATCTTGAATTGGGGTGTCTTTTTCATTTGGGGATGCCATAGTGTCTTCCTTGTTCTTTTTTTTTTTTTTTAAAGCTTTTATTTAAAAAAATATAAATTTCCGAAGTACAGCTTATGGATTACAATAGCTCCCCCCCACATTCCTTGTTCTTATTACCTCAGTTTTTGCGTTTGTTGTTTGGCATATTGGTTTCTTCACTGTGGTGTTTTTTTCTTGTTATACTATGACTCTAGATTAAGTGGACTGTCTGCTTTTGATGGAGCCTTAGAGGCTTGAGATGGGTGTGGCCTGAGAGCTCTGTTTGGTTCCTCCGGGTTGAGGGTGTGTCAAAGGAGACACTCCCAGGTTAGGCGAGGTAAATCTCTCTCTGTTACTTTTTTTTTGGTTCAAAAGGGAAGTAATTCCACACAGCTGAATGGAATTGGGGGTGGTTAGCAGGCGAATGATATACCCACAGGAGCCAGAGATCGGAAGCTCTTTCCCAAGGACCAGAGAAGGAATCTTTGCGGCCCTTAGTGTGGGCTCAGATTCTCCTGTAGTCTCCTACTGGGCTGCCAAGGTTACTGCGTCTCTGGAGAGTACTCACATGAATTCGTGATTTCCGTGAGTTCTCTCCCCTACCGTCTCTTTTTTTCACAGTCTCAGTTCATTAGCACCACACATTCATTAGGTTCTAATCTCCTGTTATTTCACCCCCCCACACCCAGAGTCAGGTTTTTCTGCTAGGCTTGGGGCCAGTGCCGACCCGAGGTCGCCCTGCTTATGACGTATTCCAAAATGACGCCTGCTCTTTGTATTGCTCACTTTTGAGAGGTGAGCGGAGAGAGAGAAACTCATGTCCGTATGGGTCACTTTTTTTTTTTTTTTCCTATCTCGCTCTTCTTTTTTTTTTTTTTTTGACAGGCAGAGAGGACAGTGAGAGAGAGAGACAGAGAGAAAGGTCTTCCTTTGCCGTTGGTTCACCCTCCAATGGCTGCCGCGGTTGGCGCGCTGCGGCCGGCGCACCGCGCTCATCCGATGGCAGGAGCCAGGTGCTAGGTACTTTATCCTGGTCTCCCATGGGGTGCAGGGCCCAAGCACTTGGGCCATCCTCCACTGCACTCCTGGGCCACAGCAGAGGGCTGGCCTGGAAGAGGGGCAACTGGGACAGAATCCGGTGCCCCGACCGGGACTAGAACCTGGTGTGCTGGCACCGCAAGGCGGAGGATTAGCCTGTTGAGCCACGGCGCCGGCTCTCTCTCTCTTCTAGTTAGCCTGGTGAACTTTTCCCCGCAGGGTTTCAAGCCTTGTCAAGCTCTAGTCTCCTCTTTCCACTTCCCTTCTGATATCTTGGGCTATTGAGGTTTGGCTCACCTCGCGTTCCAGCGCTGGTGTGTTGAATCTGCTGCTGGTGTCCCAAACTGCGGGCTCCCACGCTCTCCACGCAGGTCCACTGTGAATCTCCAGTTCCGGAAGGGTTTCCTCTGCTGTTTCTTCCCCTACTCTTCCTTGAACCTGCAGTATCTCCACTTTTATTAAACTGTCTCTCCCCAGACTATCGGTGTGCTCCCTTCCTATTCCGCCATCTTGCCGCCAATCCATCTTCTCATTAATAACCATGTGTTTTTCTCAGGCACCTTAGAAGCATACAAAAAAACTTAAAGTCTCTTGGAATGTGTTTAACCTGGTATTTCAACAGACAAGATTTCCAGGGTTTCACAAGGGCCAGATTTTATTTGAATTACTCAGAAGAGAAAGGAAATGTCTTCTGAAAGAGATGAACTTAATCATTACCAATAGAAAAAGTATCCACTGTATTCATCTCTTATAGAAACAAAAATATAAAATTTCCCCCCCTTAGAATAATATATATGTATATATATGTATGTATAGATATATATGTATATATGACTTAAAATTCCATTGTATACAATGACTAAAATCTGGAAACCAGCATGAAATCCTACAATTCATGTTAAAATATTGAAACTATGACCAAAACAGGAAAACTGTTAGAGCTGTCAAGAGACAAGACAAAAAGCTTCTTGCATATGTATAAATTAAATGTGATAATCTCAAAAAAGTTTTCAAAATTATAATTATTACCTTCCAGTTTAAAAACTTTAATCCTAAATTTAAAAAAAATCTATATACAAACCACTGAGTTTTTTTTCTTTTTCTTTTTTTAAATTTTTTGACAGGCAGAGTGGACAGTGAGAGTGAGAGACAGAGAGAGAAAGGTCTTCCTTTGCCGTAGGTTCACCCTCCAATGGCCGCTGTGGCCAGTGCGCTGCCGCCAGTGCACCACGCTGATCCGATGGCAGGAGCCAGGTGCCTCTCCTGGTCTCCCATGGGGTGCAGGGCCCAAGCACCTGGGCCATCCTCCACTGCACTCCTGGGCCACAGCAGAGAGCTGGCCTGGAAGAGGGGCAACCGGGACAGAATCTGGTGCCCTCACCGGGACTAGAACCTGGTGTGCCAGTGCTGCAAGGTGGAGGATTAGCCTATTGAGCTGAGGCGCTGGCTCTAAACCACTGATTTGATCAGACCAAAAAAACAGTGAGCAGTTAGCAGGACCCAGAGGACCTGATATTCACAGTTTTTACATATACATCTCTTTCAGGATTTAAAGTACTTTACAACCTGTTTCTCTTGTAAAACTACAGGTCCACTTTATTACATTAAAGTTTTATGCAGTGTAAAACCAGTATGTAAAATACTGCATCTTTGTGTTTCTAAACAGTCAGCCCTGCTCCATTGGCTCCTCTGAGGCTTCATTATCATTTTCCAAGGTTGACTCTGACAGAATCTCTCCTGGTTCACTGGAGCTAGATCCTTCTAATTCTTCTGTTTCATGGCAGTTAGAACCATTACTTAACAGTGCCTGTATTTTCACTACCTTCAGAATGTAAATCTTTCTCCGCTTGAGACACATCAGAATCCTCCATTTGATTATTTTCCTCAGAAGTCTCTTCATTCACAGTTAAGTCATCATCAGATTCTTTTTCTTGACTTTTTCTTTCTGGGATCATTTCTCTTGATGTCATAAAAGACTCTTCTTCCTTCTCTTCTTCCTCATCTTCCACAAAGTGCTACCTGGCAGTGTGGCTCTCTTTGTTTTTACCCTGAGGTGAAGACAGGGCTTCTGTGTCTTCTGCCAGAACTGAAGAACTCTGACTGGAAGCTGTCTGCCTGGCCACCTCTCTCATTTCCCCTTCTTTGTCAAACCTGAGTCTTTTTATTTCGTGACCCTTGGCTTCTACAGTGTCTTCATCTGGGTGTTTATTTTTTTGGGGGCTCACTGAGGAGTCTTCTGATTCAGATGCCAGCAAGTCACTGTGATTTTTCTCTTCATCTTGCTGTAAGTTTGACTCTTTATTGGTCGATTAAGTGGCTTGGGCGTCCCAGGCCCATTTCTATTAGACCTGTCAGTATAGTTTGGCGAATTTCCAGGCAACATAACACCATTCATTCTATTTAAACTATTAGAACTGGTTTTCTCTGTAGAAGGATAAACACAGCTAATAACCATCACATTCTTTTCTATTCCTCTGAGAAATTTGTTTGTTCCTGTATAGTTTCTTCTTGGGTCTGTTAGCAGTTCACATAGTCGCTGAATAGTAAAAGGGATACCATTAAATCCAATGACAATTTTCACTATTCTTTCCTTCATTTCATCAAAGGGAAGGAATATACTTGACATTAGGGTTGGGAGGACCTCTTGATTCAGCAGCTGAGGTTCGGAAATCATCCATCACTTTCTCCAGTTTGAAAATAAAATAGCCTTTAAATTGGGACCACTGAATCATTGTTTCTCTGGTTTTGGCTACGTGACAAAGAAACTGATCCAGGACAGGGCAAACTTCTTTTTTACCCCTCTTCTCAAAATCTTTCCAAGCCACTATCAGTAGCCCTCCAACATGGTGCCCAGCATGTCACCGGGTGCACGCTGCCTGCCGCCATCCTCGTGCCCACCGCGTGCCGCTTCCACTTATATCTTAAGTCTCTTTTCCTTTGTTTGCTATTCTTTTGCCTAGGTTTGGCCATATTTGTATTTTTTGCATGTTACAATCTGGTACTGAATTAAATTAGAAAACATTTTTGGGGCTATAGTTGTGCCATAATGGGTTAATCCCCTGCCTACAATGCTGGCATCCCATCGTGGTGGCTGTTTGAGTCCTGGCTGTTCCGTTTCTGATTGAGCTTCCTGCTAATGGCCTGGGAAAGCAGCAGAAGATGATTCAAGTGCTTGGGCCTCTATACCCATATAAGAGACCTAGAAGAAGCACCTGGCTCCTGGCTTCTGTCAGGCCCAGCTGTGATTGTTACAGCCATCTGGGCAGTGAGCTAGCAGATGGAAAAATCTCTTTCTCTTATATCACTCTCTCTATTTTTCCTCTCTGGATCTATAACTGCTTCTCAAATAAATAAAATAATTCTTTAAAAAAATTGTAAAAATTTTTATTTCAACTGACATAAAACTAAAACTTGGATTTGCTAACAAATTTACGTTTTTTAAATTTTTTTTTTTTTATTTGAGAGGTAGAGTTATAGATTGTGAGAGGGAGACAACAGAAAGATCTAACTGCTGGTTCACTTCTCAGTTGGCTGGAGGTGGGCTGATCTGAAGCCAGGAGTCAAGACCTTCTTCTGGGTCTCCCATGCAGGTGCTAGGTCCTTAGTGCTTGGGCCAACTTATACTGCTTTTCCCAGACCATTGCAAAGACCTGGATCAGAAGAGGAGCAGCCAGAAATCTAACTGGTCCCCATATGGGATGCCAGCATGGCAAGTGGTGGTTTTATCCACTGTGCCATAGAACCAGCCCTCATTAGTTCTGTTTTTTAATCCACCCCCCCCCCCACGTATATTAAATGCTTTCGTTGTTACTGAAAGCTTGACCCCTGTCCCTAGTGCCAAATCAAAATAGTGAAGACAGGGGTTGGTGCTTTGGCATGGTAGGCTAAGCTTCCGCTTGTGATGCTGGCATCCTATATGAGCAGTGGTTCATGTCTCTGCTTCTCCTCTCCTGATCAAGCTCTCTGCTATGGTCTGGGAAAACAGTAGAAGATTGCCAAAGTGCTTGGGCCCCTGCAGCTCATGTGCATTACCTGGCAGAAGCTCCTAGCTCCCAGCTTTTGATCAGCCTTGCTCCAGCTTTGGTGGCCATTTGGGGAGTGAATCAGTGGTTGGAAGATCTTACTCTGTCTCTAGCTCTGTCTGTAGCTCTGCCTCTCCAAGAAAAATAAAATGGCAAGGTTTTAGGGTGAAGGAAAGAGAATAATTTGTTGACTAATGAGAGGGTGGCACTTGTCAGGGTTTCAGGGGCTACTATATTGGGTGAGGGTGTCTTGGGGCTTATAAAGGGACTGCTGAGGAGTCCCTTTTAAAGAAAGGGGGCTGCTGACATGGTAACATTGCTAAAGAGCTGCTAGACTCTGATGTCAGGTAACAATACCTGTCACTAGACTGAGGGTGTACATTTCTTCCCTGCGTGTCATGGTGGTCTCTGAGGTCGTTTAGGTGGTAAGATTTGATTTAGTGTGATTAGGTTCTCCTGCTTTGCCAAAGAATTTAAGTAACAAGGCATTTTGGGCCTTAGGACATGGTTAAGTAGAAAGTCAGCAGATCAATCCTTAAGCATAGCTTTTTGGTTTTATATTAAAGTACAAAAAATTTTGTTCTTTCTGTTTTATATGCAGTTACATAGCCAGTATCACTTAAGAGAATGGGATTTAGGCAAAAGAGACTATTGGAACTCAGTCAGAGAGTCTGAAGCAGTTTACTGTCCAGAACTTTTTTTTTTTCCAGAACATGTTTCAGGAAACTTGCTACAACATTGTACTTAGAGTGGGGATGGGCCGCCACAAACAATTCTGAGTCAGAATTGTAAACATAAGTATGCATAGACATACATTGCTTGAGCAGGCAGGGCCCTTTGGATTCTCTTTTTCACATTTTGGACACTTCCCTAACTCTTCCTTGTAAAAACCATAGTAAAGTATGTTTTGGGGAGCGAATTTCTTCATAGAATTATACATTCCTACTGTGTCTTCTTGTTTTAAGTTTCACTTATTTTTCAAAAAATGACAGACTTTCAAAGTCTGAGAGAATGAGATCTTTGATCTTCAGGTTCACTTCCCATATGACCACAGCAGCCAGGGTTGAATCCAGTGAATATGTAACTAGGAACTCCATCGAGGTCCTCCACATGTTTAGTACCAGTGCAGGTACTTATAGTAGCATCTGCTGCCTTTTCAGAAGCATTAACAAAAAGCTTGAATGAAAGCAAAGAAGCTGAGACTTGAACCTGTACTACAATATGGGATGACAACATCCCTATCTGTACCATACACCACTGTCTCCTCCACTTTTAGCAGCAAATATAATTTTCTTTGAGCAACTGCCAGCCCCTTGAGGTTGGTGATATTGCCACAGCCTAAGCAAAGAACTCCTTGTTGCTGCTAACTCCTGCTGCTCAGAGAAGGTTCAAACCTAAAGTAGAATTTAATCTTGGTCTTCTCCATTGGTGTCAGGGATGCAAATGCTGCCACTTTCCAGGGTAAACATTAGCTGTAGTTGGATTTTAAGTTGACTTAAGGCATCATAAGCAGTTTCTTTTTCTACAGTTTTAGATGAGAAATTGGCTGATTTTGTGTGAGTGTGTGTTTTGTATTCTTGTGACAGTTTTCAACATCTTTTTCCTTCTTTTTGGTTTGACTTGAGTGACTTTCTGTTTTGGTATATTGAATTTAGCTTTATGCAATTTCTTGAATTTCTTGAGTTCTTTCTCGCTAATTTGTGAAAGATATTACTGAGTATTTATAAGCTCTGATTTTCTTTTCAGGATGTAAAGACACTGTCTCTTGTTAAAGGCTCTGTTTATTTTTTGTCTTAATTTTTTCTCTATTGTGCAGATTGTATCATTTCTCTTATTTTGCATCCTAGTTAAATGATTGTTTGCTGTTTGCATTCTTTTATTGATTATCATTACTAAAATTTACGTTGATTCTCTTTTATGTCTTCTGTTTTCCCAAGTTTTGGTGCCTTTTTTTAAGTATATTTATAATTGCTTGCAGAAAGTGTTTTATTATTCCAATTAAAAAATCTCCATCAGGTATTTGAGGATTTCTCATCTTGATTTTTTGTTTTAAATAATGTATTTGAAAATCTGAATGAGAGATAGACAGTGATGCCGGTGCCGTGGCTCAACAAGCTAATCCTCCGCCTTGTGGCGCTGGCACACCGGGTTCTAGTCCCGGTCGGGGCACCGGATTCTGTCCCGGTTGCCCCTCTTCCAGGCCAGCTCTTTGCAGTGGCTCAGGAGTGCAGTGGAGGATGGCCCAAGTGCTTGGGCCCTGCACCCCATGGGAGACCAGGAGAAGCACCTGGCTCTTGCCATTGGATCAGTGCGGTATGCCGGCCGCGGCAGCCATTGGAGGGTGAACCAATGGCAAAAGGAAGACCTTTCTCTCTGTCTCTCTCTCTCACTGTCCACTCTGCCTGTCAAAAACAAAAAATTTAAAAAAAAAGAGAGATAGACAGTGAGAGAAAGAGCGAGAGAGTTAGCTTCCATCTACTAGACCACTACCCAGATTATGCTGGGGCAGGCCAAAGCCAGAAGTAAGGAGCTTCATCCAGGTCTTCCATGTAGGTGGCAGGGTTCTAAGTATGAGGGGCATTTTCTGTTGCATTTCTCAGGGTGTTATCAGGGAGCAGGGTGGAAAGTAGAGCAGCTGGGACATGAACCTTTGCCTGTATGGGATGCTAGTGTCACAAGTGGTGGCAGTTGCTTAATCTGCTATGCCTCAGTGTTGGCTCCTCATCTTTTTTTTTTTTTTTTCCCTTGTCTTTTTAAATCTAGCTTGGTGTTTCCTGTTCCTTAACATTAGTAATCTTGTTTTTCGGTCAACTTTTCATTTCATTTTCCTTGAGATTTTTTTAAGATTTATTTTTATCGCAAAAATTAAGAGAAAAGGGAAGGAGGAAGTAAGAAGGGAAAGTGGCATAAAGAAGAGTATCATTATATTAAAATTAAATCTATAAAATTTGTTTCTTTTTGTTAATATTTTTTTAAGACTATTTATTTGAAAACCAGAGTGACTAAGAGAGCTTTTTCCTTCATTGGTTCACTCTCCAAATGGCTCCTGGACTGACATTTTTTGGCTTTCCACATGGTTTCTACATCAGTACATTTGCCTACCTTCATTATTCCTTTGCAGAATACCACTGGAGTACTTTGACTAGACTCAATTGTATGTCTGTAGAGGGGGAAAGTGGATTTATGTACCATGTTTCTGCCTTATGAATGTTAAGTCTAGGCTCCCTGTAGCTGACAGCATGGAGTTAGGGTAGTGCGAGTCTACAAGCAGGGATCAGTCCTTACCTGTAGCATTTTCTGAAGTCAACTTTTGGGCACCATGGGATATCTATAACTGTGTAAAAGCCTGTTACAAATACATTTGATTTTTGTGTGCAGATGGTTGGAAGCAACCTTTTTTCCAGGATGTTTGACTTCAGTTGAAGAATTATTTATTAAAAGTTTACAGTCTTGACTTTTTTCTTGGTATTTTAGTGAGATAAGTTTTTTCCATCTGTGCTTTTTTGAGCTAATTTAGGACACCTAAGGTTAAAAGAAAACACAAGATACAGTGGGAATTTTATCACCTTATTATTCTTCAAGTTTCCTACTTCTTTTACTGTTTTCTCTTCTGATACTTTCCTTTCATGTATGCTGTTATTGTGATAATATTTCATTGTACTCTTATGCTTTTTTCCCATAGATTTTTCTTTTAAAATTAAATATTTTGATTTTCATATATATTATAGTTTATATATAATATGCATATATTTAAAATTGTGTATTTTTATATTTGATTTACTCTTAAAGACAAAGTAAATCTTCTGATTTACTTCCCAAATGTCTGCAGTGACTGAATATCTGCAATGACTGCATCTGGACATGGTTGAATCTATGAGTTTAATTTTTTTTTTTTTAATTTTTTTGACAGGCAGAGTGGATAGTGAGAGAGAGACAGAGAGAAAGGTCTTCCTTTGCCGTTGGTTCACCTTCCAATGGCCGTCGCGGCCGGCGCGCTGCCGTTGGCGCACCGCGCTCATCCGGTGGCAGGAACCAGGTGCCAGGTGCTTTTCCTGGTCTCCCATGGGGTGCAGGGCCCAAGCATCTGGGCCATCCTCCACTGCACTCCCGGGCCACAGCAGAGAGCTGGCCTGGAAGAGGGGCAACCGGGACAGAATCCGGCGCTGCAACCGGGACTGGAACCCGGTGTGCCGGCGCCGCAAGGCAGAGGATTAGCCTGTTGAGCCACGGCACCGGCGAATCTATGAGTTTAAAGTCAGCCTAGATCTATCTCCCTTTTAGGTTGCTTTTACACTATCTCTGCCACTTCCATCCCCCACCGACTATACCATTTTAGTCACTTAGCAGAGAGGTACAGAATAATTTTTGTTTTTAATTTTTACAAACTTATTTGAGAGGCAGAGAGAGTGAGAGAGACAGAGCAAGCACAGTCCTATGTGTTGGTTCATTCCTCAAATTCCTGAAGACCAGGATAGAGCTAGTCTGAAACCAGGTGTCAGGAATACAGTTCAAATTTACCATGTGGGTGAAAGTAACACAAGTACTTGAACTATGTCTGAAGCTTTCCCAGTGTCCACATTAGCAAAAAGGTGAAATCAGGAGCTAGATTTAGGTGTTAATTGCAGGCCCTCTAATACAGGATTGCAGGTGTTTTAACAGTTAGTACAAATGCCTGCCCCAAGTTCTGTATTCTTATGTGAATCTTTCCACAAGAATGGAATCTGTACTTTAGGAAGGCCGTAGGCATATACAGTTCTGTTGAAATAACTCCTTTGCTTTAAGAGCAGTTGTTTGGTCATGGAATGTGTCATAGAGTTGTCAGGTAAGGGCTTTAGGGATCAGTATTTGTGGTCTGCTTCATTTGTTTTTAGTCAATGAAAGCATGGGCATGATAGACCAAAGGACTCCCTGTTACCTGTCGTTTCCTTTTTGCTTGAAATGTAGTTTCTGCAGTATGGAGCTGAGTGGCAATGAGAAATATTGGCAACCATATAAAGAGGAGATAACGTCACAAAATGAAAGCTAACAAATACAGTGAGGTTATCTTTATCTTGCTACTGTCTTTTGAGCATCAAAGGTTGTCATTTTCCAGCTCTGAGTCTTATCTTTGAAAGTAATATTTGAAAAACATTTTGTTGACTTTGATCTCTTTATCATTACATTTAAGTCAGCATATGCCTGATAAGAAATTCATTGCAGTATAGTTCCAAGCATATCCCAAGCATACTACAGTGTGTTCCATATACTGTTTCTTTGATCTCTCTTACTACTATTTTCAGGTTTTATGTTTTGTATTGTTTACTTTGAGGTGATGTTTAGTCCTAGTTCATTTACTAAAAAAGTGTCTCAGTAACTTTAACAAATAACTGCTTAGCTCTCATCTGAAGAGATGAAAAGTTCATTTGGACATTAGTGGACTTTTTTCCTTTGGTATTGCATACTTTTAATATAGTTATGTAATTTATTTCTTTAATTTTTTTTATTGCGTGTGCCTTATTTTACTTTATTTTTAAGACTGACAGGAGCTACTTTATGTGATTTGCAACTTTGTACCCTTTAGATAAGTTATGAAATAAGGGAAAATTTTGGAATTAAATTGAAGTAGTTGAATAAGATGTGAAAAGAAGCATCACAGATAAGCATTAACTTTGTCCTTTAGTTGACTGAGTTTTTATTTTTCAGGGAAGTGAATTTCATGTTTAAAAAACTATTTGTTATAATATATAATTGTTACAAATATTCTTGGCTGGCATGGTGGCTCAATAGGCTAATCCTCCACCTGTGGCGCCGGCACACTGGATTCTAGTCCCAGTCGAGGAGCTGCATTCTGTCCCAGTTGCCCCTCTACCAATCCAGCTCTCTGCTTTGGCCTGGGTGTGCAGGCCAAAGCAAATCCTTGGGATCTGCACCCTCATGGGAGACCAGGAGAAGCACCTGGCTCCTGGCTTCATATCAGCTCAGTGCGCCGGCCGCAGTGGCCAGTGGGAGGTGAACCAACAGAAAAAGGAAGACCTTTCTCTTTGTTGCTCTCTCTCACTGTCCACTCTGCTTGTCCAAAAAAAAAATTATTGGCTTTTAATTCCTGGAGATTGTCCAGTTGGTTCAAGTATTTGCTGATATTTTATATATGTTAAATGCATGAGTAAATTAGCTTATGATTTTTGTACATCTGATTAAGTTGTTAGATTTTGAATTTTACATTGTTTGGGCTTACATTGTTGAGAAATGGGTAGAATTGACTATATTAAAATGTTTAATATTTTATTGTGGATTTTTAAATGATATAAAGTGACTAATATTATTTTCCTTTTTCCAGCATTATCTGCATATCAGAAATATTACAGTTTACAGGCTGACTATTGGAAGGTTAGTACAAACCCAATTTTGTTTTTCTTTATCATCTGATTTTAAAAATGACAAAATACTAGTGCTAAGGAAGAGATAGAAAAGGGAAAAGCTAATTTTTGTATGAACATTTTATGTCCAATTTCTTGTTATTTTAATTAATTAATATTATTTATTTGAAAAAATACTAAAGGAGATGGAGACAAAGATGTCTCGTCTCCTCTCTTTCATTCCCTGAATCCTGCAACAGTCAGCGCTTTCAAGGCTGAAATTTCCTGGGGGAATGTGTGATTTAACTTCCCATCCTGGTTCATATGTCACATAGATATAATTCTAAGCATAGTCTGAAAACTATGCAGATAAGAACAGAATTTGTTTAAGGATGATGGAATAAACATAACTTACATGTAAGTACTGGCTACCCTACGCAGAGAGAAATATCTGTAATGAGTGGGCCAGAGATTGCCCATGAGTGACAGAGAAGAAACAAGAAAAGTACCTCTTAGGGTGATGAGTGATGAAGAGACCTCTTTCCAACTATGAGCAACTGTGGGGGCAGGGGAGAGAGCATGAGAGCGAATGATTGCGATCTCATCTCATCTGCTGGTTCACTCTCAGCTAGAGCTTGGCTGAAATAGGTCAGGAGCTGAGAATTCAGTCCAAGTCTCTCACATGGATTATAGAGATCCAAGCACTTGAATAGTCACCTACTTTCAGGGTGCACAGATAGCAGGAAGCTTAATTGGAGAGCCAATTTGAAACTTGAATCTAGCACTCTGATAGTAAGTATGAGTGTCCTTAGGAATCCACCTTGCCAAACACCTATTCCTCTCTTAATGCTCTTTTCTGGTGGCATTTTTATTGGAAAAAGGGAATCTAAGTAATACTTTAGATGCAAACAAAATTTGGTTTCAAAAAAGCAACAAAATAAAAGCCCATAAAACTTTCTATCCTTTGTTAAAGTTTGTAATAAGATACAGTTTCTTTTTTTTTTTAACTTTTATTTAATGAATATAAATTTTCAAAGTACAGCTTATGGATTACAATGCCCCCCCTCCCCCATAACTTCCCTCCCACCTGCAACCCTTCCCTTTCCCACCCCTTCTCTCCTTCCATTCACATTAAGGTTCATTTTCAATTATCTTTATATACAGATCAATTTAGCATATATTAAGTAAAGCTTTCAACAATTTGTACCCACACAGAAACACAAAGTGAAAAATATTGTTTGAGTATTAGTTATAGCATTAAATCACAATGTACAGCACATTAAGGACAGAGATCCTACATAAGGAGTAAGTGCACAGTGACTCCTGTTGTTGACTTAACAATTGACACTCTTGTTTATGACATCAGTAATCACCCTAGGCTCTTGTCATGAGTTACCAAGGCTATGGAGGCCTTCTGAGTTTGCCAACTCTGATCATATTTAGATAAGGTCTAAGACAAGGCAAAATTCTCTCCTCCCTTCAGAGGAAGGTACCTCCTTCTTTGATGACCTGTTAAGATACAGTTTCATGACTAGAGTTCTAGACTAAAACAGTGTATTTTAGAACTCTAAATGAGGGGCCTGTGCAGTGGCTCACTTGGATAATCCTCCACCTGTGGTGCCGGCATCCCATATGGGCACTGGGTTCTAGTCCTGGTTGCTATACTCCAGTCCAGCTCTCTGCTGTAGCCCGGGAAAGCAGTGGAGGATGGCCCACTGCTTGAGCCCTGCACCTGCATGGGAGACCAGACAGAAGACCTGGCTCCTGGCTTCGGGATCGGCGTAGCTCCGGCTGTAGCAGCCATTTTGGGGGATGAACTAACGGAAGGAAGACTTTTCTCTCTGTCTCTCTCACTCATTGTCTAACTCTGTCAAATAAAAAAAAAAGAACTATAAATGAAGGAAATATGTTTGCAGTTATGGGGCTGTATCTACAGAGGAAGGAGACTAGGACACCATTTAAATACTACATTTGCATATTTTCTTATAGATAGCTGCATATGTATAAGAACTTTTAAATTACATGTGGACATATTACCTAACACTGTATAGTGATACATTATAATTTATATTGCATTGTTTGGGAGATAATGATAAGGGCAAGAGTCTGTACATATTAAGTACAAACTCAGTGTTTTTTTCCCTCCAATATTTGTATCTGTGGTTTGTTGAATTTTATTGCCATTTGGGTGTGGACGGCTGAATGTAATGATGAATGAGTAACTATCTTTTAGAGGGGGTGTGTAAATTCTCTTTTGTCTGTCATTATTGATACTCTTTTTTCCTTTTATTAAGAAAAATAATTTTGAGTTCACTTTTTAAAAGGATTTTTATTTATCTTAAAGATTTATTTATTTACTTGAAATTAAGTTACACAGAAAGAGGAGAGGCAGGGAAAGAGAGAGAGGGAGAGAGAGAGAGGTCTTCCACCCGCTGGTTCACTCCCCAGATGGCTGCAACAGTCACAGCCGATTTGAAGCCAGGAGCCAGGAGCTTCCTCCAGGTCTTCCCACATGGGTGCAGGGGCCCAAGGACTTGGGCTATCTTCCACTGCTTTCCCAGGCCATAGCAGAGAGCTGGATTGGAAGAGGAACAGCTGGGACTAGAACCATCGCCCATATGGGATGCCAGTGCATCATGCTAGGGCTCTAACCTGCTGCGCCACTGCGCCGGACCCTATTTATTTGAGAGGTAGAGTTACAGACAGTAACTACAAATAGCTGCGATGGCTGGAGCTGAGCCAATCCAAAGTCAGGAGCCAGGAGCTTCTTCCAGGTCTCCCATGTGGGTTCAGGGTCCCAAAGACTTGGGCTGTCCTAAGACCTTGCTTACCCAGGCCATAGCAGAAGGCTGAATAGGAAGAGCAGCAGCCAGGACTCCAAATGGCTCACATATGGGATGCCAGTGCCACAGGTGGAGGATTAATTTACTACAGCTCCACACTGGCCCCTGAGTTCACTTTTTTTTTATTTGAAAGAAAGAGAGAGCAGAGAGAGTAGAAAGATAGAGAAATCATCAACCACAAATTAACACCTTTAATGTTCACAGCAGTTGGGGTTGGGGCAGCTCAGAACCTGGTGCATGTACTCCAACAGATGGCCGCAATGGCCGGGGCTGTGCCAATCCGAAGCCAGGAGCCAGGAGCTTCCTCCAGGTCTTCCCACTTGGGTGTAGGGGCCCAAGGACTTGGGCCATCTTCTACTGCTTTCCCAGTTTACAGCAGAGAACTGGATCAGAAGTGGAGAAGCCAGGACTCGAACTAGCACCCATATGGGATGCCGGTGCTGCAGGCAGTGGTTTTACCCGCTATGCCACTGTGCTAGCCCCTCAAATTTATTTTAAAAGTCAAAGTTACTTACAGAGTGGGAAAAACACACACAGAGAATCCCCCATCTGCAAATTCACTCCCTAGATACCTGCAACAGCTAGTACTGGCCCAGGCTGAAGCCATAGGTCAGTTGCTTCATTTGGGTCTCCCACATGGGTAGCAAGGGCCGAAGGACTTGGGCCATCTTCTGCTGCTTTTGGCAGGCCATTAACAGGGTACTGGATCAGAAACTGAGCAAATGGGACATGAACCAAGCACCTGCATCAAATGCTGGCATCTCAGGTGTCCCAGCTCATTACACCACAATGTGGGCCCAGATAAATAAATCTTTTATAAAAAGATATATGTTGTTTGTGACATTTGTGAGTTTCTTACTTTTTATTTTCTAATATTTCTCCATTTTAAAGAATGAATTTTGTAATTTCTTTTATGGTTTACAATGGAGGATATTTCATGTGCTTTTGAGAAGAATAACTATTCTAATTGGGTGAAGTTTTTTGCAAATAAATATGTTAAATGCTTTGTTTAAACAGTTTTTTTGAAGTTCATCTTTCTGTTAGTTGCTCTTTATGTAATGGAATGTATGATGCTAAAGTTTCTGTGTCATATGGATACATTTTCTGTTTTCTTCTGAATAGCCTTTTTGATTTATGTATTTCGATGCTTTCTTGTTTAATACTTTTACATTTGTAAATTTTTTGTCTCTTTTGAAGGGAATTATAAAACATTCTGACTTGCTTCTAATAACAGTTTTCATCTTGAGGTGTAATATTGAGTTGCCAGTTTTTACTGTATTTTATTTTTTTATTACTGTGTGCATGGTATTTAACTTTGTCTTTTTTAAAATCTACTTATTTCTGTGAATCAAAAGTAGTCTTCTGAAGCAAACTCAGTTGATCTTTCAATTTTAGCTTGAGAACTTCCTGCATTATTATTGGATTATTTTACTTCTGATAATTTGTGTCATTAGATTTACATTTTCCTATTATTTTCTATCTAATGTGTTTTTTTGTCTTTTCTTCCTGCTTAATTGCTTTATTTTAATTGCTTATTAAGTGAAGTACTGAATGTATTAGTATAATTACCTTTTGTTTTTGTTATTTTCTTAGTGGTGTTTTTCAGACTATCAGATTTATACTTCATATTTATAGTAATTGAATTCCTAGAAGATACAGTAATGGTACTTTTTTTTTTTTAAGACTTATTTATCTACTTGAAAGGCAATGTTAGAGAGAGGCAGAGGCAGAGGCAGAGGCAAGGGCAGAGAGAGAGAGAGAAGTCTGCCATCTACTGGTTCACAGTTGCTGAGTGTAGAGGTTCGATTCTGCCATGCTCTGTTGTAATCCACAGGGAGACTGCTGCTATCCCAGCCAGCTGTCCATGGGTGCTCTCTCTAAGCTGTTTGAGCTCTGGAGCCTATGATATGA
Source organism: Sylvilagus floridanus (assembly GCA_949820135.1). Classification (NCBI taxonomy): domain Eukaryota; kingdom Metazoa; phylum Chordata; class Mammalia; order Lagomorpha; family Leporidae; genus Sylvilagus; species Sylvilagus floridanus. Next base: position 119,433 of record CATKVR010000033.1, on the reverse strand, counting down.
TGGGAGGAAGATCTTTCAGATCTGTTTATAAATGTGTCTGTTTCATTGTATATTTGTTTGGTAAATTGCTTTGCTTCGTGTATCTGCCCTTGTATATTATAGTAATATAGTATATTATAGTAACAGAATAATAGATATTTAGACTGTTTTCATGTCTCAGGTAGTGATCAATGCTGCAATGAACATCCCAGTGTAGATATTTCTTTTTTTTGAACATATAAAGGTTTATTATTGTTTATTTTGAAGGCTTTACAGAGAGAGAAAGAGAGTGAGAGAATCAGAAGGAGAGAGATATTCCATCTGTTGGTTTACTACCAAATGGCTGCAAAGGCCAGGGCTATGCCAGGCTGAAGCTAGGAGACAGGAGTTGTTTCTGGATCTCCTATGTGGGTGCAAGGGTCCAAGTACTTCAGCCATCTCCCACTGCTTTCTCAGGCCTTTTAATAGGGAGCTGAATCAGAAGTGAAGTGATCGGTCTGGAACCAGTGCCAATGTATAATGCTGGAGTCACATATGGTGGCTTTACCCTCTATACCACAATGCTGGCCCCATAGATATTTCTTCAAGAAAAAGATTGTGTTTAATTTAATTATGTATGTGCTCTCAAGTTGTATAATTAGATTAGCTGGTTGAGTTCTGTATTAAATTTTTTGAGGAATCTATCTACTATTGTCAGTAAAGACTGTATGCACTATTTTGTAGTCTAATCACTATATTTGGGGTTCAAAACTTGTTATCTTTTAGCTTTTTCTCATAATAGCCATCCTACCAATGTGAGTACTGTCTCTCTGTTTTTTTTTTTTTTTTTTTTTTAATATTTTATTTTGGGCAGTTCTGTGACATAGTAGGTAAGGCGGCACCTTATGATCTCGGTGCCCTCATATGGACACTGGTTTGGGTTCTGGCAGCTCCACTTCTGATTCAGCTCCCTAAAAATGTGCCTGGGAAAGCAGCAAAAGGTGGCCCAAGTATTTGAGTCCCTACCCCATTGTGGGAAGAAGCTTTCGGTGTGAACCATTGGGTCTAAAACTGCTCTCTCTCTGTCTCTCCTCTGTGCGCTCTACCCTCCCCCAACTCAATTCTGCTTTTCAGATAAGTAAATTTTTTTAAAGATTTATTTATTTGAAAGTCAGAGTTACACAGAGGAGAGGCAGAGAGAGAGAGAGAGAGAGAGAGAGAGAGAGAGAGAGAGAGAGATCTCATAGATGGTTTACTCCCCATTTGGCCACAATGGTAGGAGCTTGCCGATCTGAAGCCAGTAGTCAGGAGCTTCTTTGTGGTCTCCCACTCGGGTGCAGGGGCCCAAGAACTTGGGCCATCTTCTACTGCTTTTCCAGTTCATAGCAGAGAGCTGGATTAAAAGTGGAGCAGCCGGGTCTTGAACCAGTGTCCGTATGGGATGCCAGCTCTTCAGGCCAGGGCATTAACCCACTGTGCCACAATGCTGGCCCCAGATAAGTAAATCTTTTAAAAAAAAAAAAAGATTTATTTTACTTATTAGAAGGTCAGAGTTGAAGAAAGTGGAAGACATATAGAGAAAAATTTATATCTGCGGGGTCATTACCCAAATGGCTGCAAACAGGTGCCCAGAACTTCTTCTGGGTGCTCTCCATGGCTGCCAATGCTGAAGCACTTGTGTCATCCTCCATTGCTTTTCCTGGCAGTTTTCGGGGGAACTGGAACTCATATTCAGTTCCCCACAACATGTAACAACTTTACCCCCTGTGCCACTGCAATGGCCCCTTCAGTTTTGGTTCTAATGTCCCAATTGCTATTTTTTTTTAACTTTTATTTCATAAATATAGATTTCCAAAGTACAACTTTTGGATTATAGTAGCTTTTCTCCCCTTAACTACCCTCCACCACAACCATACCCTCTCCTACTCCCTCTCCCATCCCATTCTTCATCAAGATTAATTTCAATTATTTTTACATACAGAAGATCAATTTAGTATATACTAAATAAAGATTTCAGCAGTTTGCACCCGCCATCTTCGAGGAAGCTGGCTCCTGGCTTTGTATCGGCGCAGTTCGAGCTGTTGTGGCAATTTGGAGAGTGAACCAATGGAACGAAGTCCTTTCTCTCTGTCTCTCCCTCTCACTGTCTGTAAGTCTAACTGTCAAATTAATAAATAATTCTTAAATAAAAAGATTATTATTAATAATTATTATACTAGTTATTGTAATAATTATTAATAATTCTTAAATAATAATAACTCTCAAATAAATAAATAATTCTTAAAAAATAAGATTCAAGTACAAAAGGGTGTCAAAATTTCCCTTGATTATTTAGAGGAAGAATCAAGAGAATTATCCTGAAGGACTCATGAGTGTTTTTGTCTGTTAAAGCTTAAACTGACTTTTTCAATGCATATAATCATAAACAAGTTACTTGTTCCTTCAGGGATTCAACAAGCAAAATGTTTTAACCTTTCTCGAAAATTACTGCCAGGACCTTTGCTTTCTTTTTTTAAAAATTTTTTAACTATTTATTTTATTTATTTGTTTATTTTTGGACAGGCAGTATGGACAGTGTGTGAGCGAGAGACAGAGAGAAAGGTCTTTCTTTACTGTTGGTTCACCCTCCAGTGGCCGCTCCGGCTGGCGCGCTGCGACCGGTGCACCGCGCTGATCCGAAGCTAGGAGAGAGGTGCTTCCTCCTGGTCTCCCATGCAGGTGCAGGGCCGAATGACATGACCATTCTCTACTGCCTTCCCGGGCCACAGCAGAGAGCTGGACTGGAAGAGGGGCAACTGGGACAGAATCTGGCGCCCTGGCTGGGACTAGAACCTGGGGTGCCAGCGCCGCAGGCGGAGGATTAGCCTGTTGAGCTGCAGTGCTGGCTAAGACCTTTGCTTTCACTGGGACACTTCTGTCTCTTGGTAGCCACTTTGTTAATTATGCTTTGTCTTAAGAATCCTACTGTTCAAGCCATATTTTCAAGAAAACTTCATGTCTTTTGGATTGGTGCTATAGCGCATTGGCTTAAAGCCCTGGCCTGAAGTGCTGGCATCCCATTGGGGCACCAGTTGTAATGCCTGCTGTTCCTCTTCCAATCCAGCTCTCTGCTGGGATAGAAGTAGAAGATGGCCCAAGTCCTTGAGACCCCGACGAAGCTCCTGGCACCTGGCACCTGGCTTCGGATTGGCACAGCTCCGGCTGTTGGAGCCATCTAAGTAGTGAACCAATGGATAGCAGACTTCTTTCTCTGTCTCTACCTCTCTCTGTAACTCTTTCAAGTAAATAAAATAAATCTTTAAAAAACCCTGCAGGTCTTAATCCCACTTGCTTAGAGTTTCCATTGAAAGCTTTGTTCTTTCCTGCAGCACCTCAGCAACAATTTTGGTATCCATTAATCAGAGTTTGCAGCTCTCTAATTTTTCAGCCAAAATTTTATAAATTGAACCTTTGAAATGTGTATCGTGTTGAATTTTTTCTTGCTGATAATAATTAGTCCCTTTCAATTTGAGGACAGAAAGAGGACATTTTTTTCTTCTATAGTGGTTGTGGATGGGCTGCTGTTGTGGGCTTCATCTCTAATATCATCAGCATCCATATTTAAACTTCTCATTTTTTTGGGCAGTGTTCCCATAAAGTTTTACTAAAGCATCAGTTATTTCGCCATCATTCCTCCAAAGCTTTCCAAAAATTGTTATTTTGTCTTCAATACTGTAATTCATATTGATGTGTTTATAGATCTTCTATTCAAAGTGATACTATAAAAGACTATAATGAGTTATTTGGTGCAGAGTGCTTTTTATACTTTTTCATAGCATGCAATTGCCACCAACCTTTTTAGACCCCTCATAAATTTATAGTCAACATAGGATCTAAATAAAATTTGCTTATATTCTTTTGAGTTGTTGTTAACAATACCTCTCTGTAAAGTTCCTTCTACAAAAAGACTTGATCTGGTTAGATTTGGGTGAGAAGTAACAAAAGCGCTTTTATAATTATACCTCTCTGAAAGAAAGGGTCAGCATTCCCTTCCTTCGATAACAAGAAATACAGATACCTGTGCTTAACCAGCAAGTAGTGGAGGTTGAGAAAGAGTTCAGAGGAAAAAAGAAAGGAATGAAGGGAAGTAGGAAGATGGACAGAAGAGAGTGAACCAGAGAGTAGAAGCTTTCTCTCTCTCTCACTCTCACTCTTGAGTTTAAAAATAAATTTTAAAATATTTAAAGAAAAACTCTGTGTTTAGGGAAACTCATGAAAACTGAGTTTCTGCTAATGCCTATGGCAGAGAGTCAGCAGGTTGTGGCTCATAAGGACCTGCCAATCCAAGTGAGAAAGCTGGATTGCATTTGGAGCTCCTGGTTTTGTCTTGCCCAACCCAGCTATTGTAGCTCTTTGGGGAATAAAACAGTGGATTAAAGATCTTTTTGTCTGTCTTTACTGTTTTTATGCCTTTCAAAAAACAAAACAAAGCAAAAGCCCCAAATATTTTCCAAGTTACTTAGCTTCTGTTTTAGCTGTTTGACATGTTTAATTAAGCATATTAATATATGATGCAGAAGTTTCAGAATGTAAAACATCTATGTGCTTGACTTATTATTAAGTTATGTAGTGGAAATAAAATTGTATACTAAAGGTTTCTTTTTTTTTAAACAAACATAAACAGAATGCTGCATTTTTATATGGACTTGGTTTGGTCTACTTCTACTACAATGCATTTCATTGGTAAGTTGTCTTATACTAGGTATTTGCAGTAAATCATGGTCTTTGTGGGGAACATGTAAAATATTCTGATATATAAAGAATAGATTATCCAGTAATCTCATTCTAAGTTCACAACTTCGTATTAATAAAAACAATGGAATATACTTTAGTATTGAAAACTAACAGTAATAGTAGCATACTAACAGTAATAGTAGCATAGTAGTTTATAAAGTATTGAGACTCTTTTTTGACCTTGTTGTTATTTTGACTATTATATGACAATCCAAAGACAGGTGCCCATGTGGCCAACATTTGTTACCATGTTGTATAAATTACCTTGAATGTTTATTACAGTGTTAAATTTGTATTGATGGTTACTTGATAAAGTTTTCCAAAAGTGAATATTTAACTTGCTTTATTTCTCCTAGTAATTATCTTTCTTTGTCCTCTTGTTTTGGGCTATTTAATTAAGTCCAATATGTCTGTACTGAATTTTATTAGATAGCCTATGTGGATAAAAAAACTTTTAGTATCCCATTCACCCACATGAATTGTGTTGCTTTAAGTGATATATAAAATTAAGCCACCTACTGTGGTATGTAGTAAGTGCTGTATAAAACTAATAACAGATTGGGACCAGTCTGGGTCTGTATCAGTTTCTTGAAGATTATAAAGTATTTTGAATTCTGAACTTGGGAAATAGCAGATATCTTAGTTTAATTCCCTTATTTTTTTGATTTGGGAAATAGGATTTTATGTTTTTATCCAATGTTAAGTGATTATTTAGTGACACAGAAGATCTGGTGTAGCCTAGTAATTTAACATGTAATATTTAAAGAGAGAAAAAAGAAGAATATTTAGAATGTAATTATCATGTTGAAATCTCAAGACTTTTAGAACACTTAAAACTGGGAAGAGTATAGAAGTTGGCAATACAACTAGGTTTAAGTGATGTATACTTAGGAGAATACTCTGGATTTACTTCATTGGTTATCAAGTTCTGTTAAAAAGATATAAGACAATATAGAATGAAGGTAAAGGTAGATTGATGGACCAATTAATATTGAATTAAATTTAGAAAATCCAGAAACAGTATCAAGTTAACATGGTTCTTTTATTGATAGGAAATGTGACATTAAGTTGCTGTCAAAACAAGAATGATTTTTTTTATAAATTACATTAGAATATAGGAAGCTCACATAGAAAGAAATAAAAGCTTCCCTCCATCTATATCACACTTGCTTATAATTGTCTCTAAATGTGAAAAGCAAAAATAAAACTTTTTAAAGTAGATTTCAAGGAGCATAATGGAATCAGGGCTATACCTTCACCTTGTTGCTTTTTCCAAATTTGTGCTACTGATGCCTTCTCTGAGCTGTTTCAGGAAAGTTTGAATCAGTTATTTACACTGAAATTAATTTGAACCTTTAAATAATGTTAAATAGGTAACAAAATTGAGAATAAATTATTCTGAATTTTCTTCTTTCTTTCCAATCCTTTTCACTATTCGTGGATATTATTTTTAAAAATCAGTATTTATAATAAAATCAGGATTTTATTATAATAAAATCAGTATTTATAATAAAATTGGGTAGCCAGGTTCTTTTACATGTAAAAATACATGTAATCATTAAAAATATAATAGCTTCCTTTGCATATATTTTTCAGGGCAATTAAGGCCTTTCAGGATGTGCTTTATGTTGACCCCAGCTTTTGTCGAGCCAAGGAAATTCACTTACGTCTTGGGCTAATGTTTAAAGTGAACACAGATTATGAATCTAGTTTAAAGGTACGTGGTATTTTCACAGATATGTGCTTACACACACATGTGTGCATGTTTGTTTGCTGTTGTTATTGAAAAGTATTGAAATTTAAATTAGCACTATAAAAGGACATTTAGGATTTGAATTAAGAGATAAAAAATGTTGGGTTTGGGCTTCAGAGCACAAAACTGATGCTAAGACTTTCACAGTAACTTTCAAACATTAATATATTTTGTTAAGTAATATTTTATGGTTTATGAATAGGAAAAGGTGAAAGAATTGATTTCATTGCAGCTGTATTACTTTCTGATAAATGATTGCAGAATGAGCAGAATGACCTGACCAGCAAACCTTGACTGTCTTTTTTAAAACTGGGTCATTATGTTAACTTGTCCATTTGTAACAGAAGAGTACATGGCACAGAAAAATTATGAGCTACAATATTGGGAATGGCATTGCAGTGCAGTGGATTGCTTAAAACACCAGCATCCCATATGTGTCAGCTGATTCTAGTCCTGGCTGTGTGGACTGTTTTGGCCAACTGACAAGCGATCCAGCAGATGGAAGATATATTTCTCTGTAACATTGCCTTTCAGATAAAAATAAATAAATAAATAAAATATTGTCTAAATAAATAAAAATATTGTCTAAAAGCTTTTTTTAAAAATTACCTATTGAATATAAAATCACTGGGAAGAGTAGTACATCATTGTACAAATAGCTTAATTCCAATAGATAGTTCAGATTTTTACATTTTCTTGGTTTGTAACATCATGTTTTCTAAGACTTTTAGTGGAAACAGCTTCTAGAGAAAAGCCTAAAGTTTTCTGGATTTATGGCTACTAAGAACATTTCCTTTTTCAAGGTATAGGTAGATTTTATAGATTATCTTGGTAGTAAAGATTATGTATGACTTAATGGTAGGACTTAGAACTCATTAACATTAAAATGTTAAATAAATGCTTTTTAATGATTATATTTGTTTGGGGGTATTCCGTATTCCTCAAACTACTTTCAAAATAATGATTCATTAAAAGAACTCTACTCAAGTAACAGTTATACTCATGGTTACAGTATTTAATAGTGAAAATTCAGATTAAAATTGTCATGGGAAAAATGTTTATAGGAAAGATTCAAGGAATAGCACATGATTTTCCCTGCAAATAATGTAACAAGTCTACTTACCATTGTCATGCAGATATTGAGTACCTGCCCAGCTAACCTTAGCTGTTAGTTATTCAGTCTCTGATTACTGTTGAGAAAGATTTAATAACATGTAGTCTCAAGTCCTCACTATACATTTCATGTTAGTATGAATTCTTTGGGTGACACCCGAAGTCTTAAGATGAAAAATTATTAACAGGCAGAATACTTCAAGGGTTAGTTGTCTTTATGTAGTCCTTTCAAGTCAGATGTGGTGTGTTAATCTTTTCTGAATGCTGGATTTACTTAATGCCTTAATATTTTTGACATTGAAAAACAATAAAGCAAGCTATTTCTTCCTTATATGCATTTTTAGAAGAATGGTAAGGATATGGTATAGATGGTCAAACAGAATCATTGAAAACATTACAGAAGCTGGCACTGTGGTATAGCAGGTAAAGCCTCTGTCTGTGGTGCTGGAATCTCACATAGATGTTGATTTGAGCACTGGCTGAATAACAACCAATGTGTCTGGAAAAGCAGCAGAGGATAGGCCAAGTGCTTAGGCCCCTGCATCCACATAGGAGACCTAACGGAACCTGGTGCTTGGCTTCAGATTGGCCCTACTTAGCTGTTGTGGCCATCTGGGGAGGGAACAAGTGGAAGAAATGTCTCTCTCTTTCTCTGTGTCTCTCCCTGTCTCTCTGTGGGACTCTGCCTTTCAAATAAACAAATAAATAAATCTTTAAGAAAATTTAAAAAAATATCAAAACTATTGCAAGATTATGGTATTTCAGTTTAGGGCTGGTGCTGTGGTATAGTGGGGTAAGCTGCCGCCTGCAATGCCCACATCCCATGTGGGTGCCAGATGGAGACCCGGCTGCTGCACTTCTGATCCAGCTCTTAGCTATGGCCTGGGAAAGCAGTTGAAAATGACCCAAGTCCTTGGGCCTCTGCACCCATAAGAAATTCTGGCTTCAGATTGGCATAGCTCCGGCTGTTGCAGCCAGCTGAGAGTGAACCAGAAGATGGAAGACCCCTCTCTCTCTCTGCCTCTCCTTTCTATATATAACTTTGACTTTCAAATAAATAAATAAATATTAAAAAAATTTCAATTTCACAGTAGTTTTTAAAAAAGTGCAGTTGGAGAAATAAATCTAAGGAATGTGCAAATGATATGAATAGGACACAATATTCCAGTTTGCCTCAAATTTAGAAAGTAGCATGTTGGATGTGGTATACAATGTACAATATGTAGCTTTGAAATGGAAAATAAGTACAGTTGTTTTGTAGCTTTTAGCATTCTGTTCTAGGACATTCAGAGTATAAATTCAGTATAACTTTTTCATAATACATCTGTTATGCTACAGTCCTGCTTTTGAGTTGCTTAGAAATGCACAGAAAAAAGACCAAAGGATCATTTAAAAAAATGCAATGTATGTTTAAAAAAACAGTACAGAATAGACATAGCAATAATTTAGGTGTTACTTTAAATAATTTTGTAGATGGAAAACTCACGTTCAGAATAAAGTTAGGTACTTTTTATGGGCTTATTGAATCCTATCTGTACTTTTTTTTTTTTTTGTAACATCTTTTAGTGATGTTAATTTTAGCAAAAATACCTCAAAACTTACTGTTTGCTCTTTCTGTGTCCTTGATTATTTTATACATTAGGCAGTTTTGTGATATTGATTTCATTTATATGAAAAAAAGTTAAGGGACTAGCTTTATGGCACAGAGAATAAAGCAACCATCTGGGACCTTGCATCCCATATGTGTGCTTTGAGTCCTGGTTGCTCTACTTCCAGTCCAGTTCCTGCTAATGACCTGGAAAAAGCTGTGGAAGTTCTTGGGCCCTTGCTACTCACATGAGAGACCTAGTTAAAGCCCTCAGTACCTGGATTTGCCTTGGCCCAGAACTGAATGTTGTAGCCATTTGCAGAGTGAACCAATGAAATTTTAACCAAAAAAAGACAAACAAACAAAAAGACTTGGATTTTTGACATTTCTTGGTCTCTCTTATGTCATTTGGTTCTTTTTTTAAGATTTATTTATTTATTTTAAAGAGTTATAGTTACAATTTTTATTTTTAAGATTTATTTATTTGAAAGGAAGGCAAGAATGCATAAAGAGAGGATTCACTCCCCAGATGGCCACCAGGGCTGGGCCTGGCTGAGGCCAGTAGCCAGGAACTTCATTCAGGTCTCCGAAGTGGATGACAGGGACCCAAACAACTGGGCTACTTCCACTGCTTTTCCCAGGCCATTAGCCAGGGGCTAGATCGGATTTGGAGCAGCGAAGAATCTAACTGGCACCCTCATGAGATGCCTGCGTTACAGCAGCAGCTTAACCACTATACACAACACTGGCCATGTCAACTTTTCTTATAAATGTGATTTTAACACTTTTTTTTAGAAAAGAAGTATTTGTTTATTTTCTTTCCTATAAAATGACATTGACCACAATAACCAAGGCTGGGCCAGGAACTTGAAACTCTTTCCAGCTCTGTCATGGTGGCAGTGATCTGAGTACTGAAGCTGGGAGTTGAACTAGGCATTCTGATATGAGATATGGGCATCCTAATGGAGTCTTACTCCAAGTGTACAAAACGGTCCCTGATACTCTGTTTTTTCCTTTCTTTCATTCTGTTTTTTAAAGATTTATTTTGTTTATTTTGAAAGGCATAGTTACAGAGAAAAAGAGACAGATCTTCTGCCTGATGATTCATTCCCCAAATGGCTGCAACAGCTGTGGCCAAGCTGAAGCCAGGAGCCAGGAACTTCTTTTGGATCTCTTTATGGGTGCAGCACAAGGATTTGGGCCATTCTTTGCTTCTTCCCAGGCATATTAGCAAGGTGCTGGATTGGAAGTTCAAGCAGCCAGGTCCTCATATGGGATGCCAGCATTACAGGCAGTGGGTTAGCCCATTTCACCACAACACCAGCCCCTATTTTTTTTTTATCTTAACTCTTATGTTACTTCTTTCTTTTATTGGTTTGCAGTACATAAGTGGTTTACATGGTACTGCGGTTTGTTTGTGTTGCAGTTTCATTGTGTTTAAAACAACTATGTACATGTTTTTAAAACATACTTAATTTAAAAAATATCAGTGATCTTAGCCATTGGTTAATTGTAGTCTTTTTGCTGTTGAAAAGTGTGGCCTCACTGTTTATGAATGTTGCCTGGTCAAAGTCAATGTTTTAAAAATAAGACAACCATTATGTCTCTACCAGATTGATTCACACTTTCATGCAAGATTTCAGTATTTGGTTTTATACCAACAGGAGAACTTTGATGTTACTCTAGCAGTTTTCATAATGCTGTAATCTCTCTCTCTTTTTTTTTTTTTTTGTTTAAGATTTTATCTATATATTTGAGAGGTAGGCAGTGAGGAGATAGAGAGAAAGGTCTTACTTCCATTGGTTCACTCCCCAGATGGCTGCAATGGCCAGAGCTGCTCTGATCTGGAGCCAGATGTTTCTTCCAGGTCTCCCACCGGGTGCATGGGCCCAAGCACTTGGTCCATCTTCTACTGCTTTCCCAGGCCACAGCAGGGAGCTGGATTGGAAGAGGAGCAGCAATGATTAGAACTAGAGCCCATATGGAATGCTGGCGCTGTAGGCATAGGATTAACTTAATGTGCCACAGCACCAGCCCCATAAATCTTTTATTGACCTTTTAGTATGTGCAAGGGTATTTACCATGAGTATACACTTAATTCTTGGGTAAAGTTTTATCATGAAATTATGTAAGTTTAAATATAACATCAGATTTCACTTCTAATTCTAGTTCTCTTGCTGTTTTCATCACACCTGCAGTTATTTCATCAAATCAAGTCTTGAACCCCTCAAGGTTACTTGTGGGAATTGAAATCAGCTTCTTCAAAACTCTTGTGAATATTGATGTAAAGTTGTCTTCTGCTCATAAGTTATCTTAATGGAGAATCATTTTCAGAGAAGTTTTAAGTTTTATTTTCTTCATTTCTATCTCATGAATCACTATCTATCTTTGTTATAGCCTTACAAAATATATTTCTTGGGGCAGGCATTATGGGGTTAACTGGTTAAGCTGTTGCCTGTTTGTTTCACAGAAATCCTATATGGGCTTACATTTGAGATCCATCTGCTCCACTTGTTATGCAGCTCCCTGCTAGTGTGCCTGGGAAAGCAGGGGAAGATGACTCAAATACCTGGACCCCTGCACCTACATGGAAGATCCAGATGAAATGCTAGGCTCCTGGCTTTTGGTCTGGCCCAACATTGGCACTTGGGACCACCTGAGAAATAAATCAGTAGATGAAAGATAACTCTCTAACTCTGACTTTCAAATAAATAAGGATAAAAAAAAAGATGACTACCAAAATATTACTGCTTATTGACAATCTACCTGGTCATCAAGGAACACTGACTATAACATCTCAATAACGAGATTGTGGTTTTCATGCCTACTAATACAGGGTTCATTTTGTAGCCAGTGAATCATTCAGTAATTCTAACTTCCAAGTCTTGCTAAGAAATACATTTTGTTTTTTTGAAAGATGTATTTTATTATTTGAAAGGCAGAGAGACAGAGAGAGACAAAAGAGAGAAATATCTTCCATCTACCGGTTGACACTCCAAATGGCTACAATGGCCAGGACTGAACCAGGCTGAAGCCAGGAGCTTCATCTGGATCTCCCATATTTGTGGCAGGGGCCCTGCACTTAGGCTGCCTTCTACTGCTTTCTCAAACCGCTATCCGGGAGTTGGATCAGACATGGAGCAGCCAGGAAAGAAATTTGTGCCCATATGGTATTCCAGCATTTTAAACAGAAGTTTCACCTGCTACACCATAATACTGGCCCCAATAAGAATCTTTTTCTGAATAGTGTGTCTTGACAGTGGCTTAAAATATTCAACAAACCTTTTTGTAAACATGTATTGTCATTCAGGTTTCTTGTCTGTACTTGCAGACCACAGGCAGAACAGATTAGTATACTTTACCTTTAGGGACTAGGGGTTTCAGACTGGTATATTAACATTGGTTTCAATTTAAATTCACAAGTCCATTAGTGCATAAGAGTCAACCTGTCTTTGAGCTTTGTAACAAGGTATTGAATTCTGTAGCTATGAAGGTCCAGATGACTGATTTATCCTGAACATTTATTATTTAGTGTAGCTACCTTCATGATTTATTTTGGCTAGATCTTCTGGCTTTAGCATTTCAGTAGCACTTACTTCTTTACAGAAGTACACTTCTGCTCTACAGTTGACATCTTTCTTAAAATCTTATGAACCAACTTGTACTAGTTTCAAATGTTTCTTCCACTGCTTCCCCACATTGCTCAACATTAAGAGCATTGAAGAGAGTTAGAGCCTTGCTTAAACTTAGTCTTTTGGCTTAAGGTAATGTTCTGATTGTTTTGCTTTATGTTTCTCTGCATCACTGATAAAGCCAATTTACTTCCTTTCATTTTTATTTTCATTGAAGTTGCCTTTTAGATTTTTTCCAAGAACTTTTGCTTCCATTCACAGTTTGGCTAACTGCTTGTAATGAGGGCCTAGTAGCTACTAGATTTTGACCTGAAGTTTTCCTTGAACATTTAGAGGCCATTGTAGAATTAGTAGTTGGCTTAATTTCAGTATTATGTCTCAGAGAATAGGAAGCCCTGGGGAACAGAAAAGTCAGGGAATAAAGGTCAGGGAATAAATAAAGGTCAGTAGAGCAGAGTAGTCAGGGAATGCTTTTTTTTTTTTTTAAAGTTTATTTATATACTTGAAATTCAGTTATATATATATAGAGGAAGAGCTAGATCATCTATTGGCTGGTTTACTCTGTGGATGGTTGCAGTGACCAGGGTAGAGCCAGGCCAAAGCCTTGAGCCAGAGCCTCCTATATGGGTGGCAGAGACCCAACATATCTTCTCTTGCTTTATCCAGGCCATTAGCAGGGATTTGGTTTGGAAGTTGAGGAGCCAGGACTTGAACTGGTGCCCTTCTGGGATGCCAGGATTATAGGTGGCAGCTTAACTGGTCTTTACCCTTCACCCTTCAGCTGTCAACAGTGAACATTAATTCATTAATCATAATACTTTTGAGACCAGATTCCCAATCCATCGGCCTTTGTTGTCTCAAACCAAAACAAATGCAAGGGATCAGTGTTTTTATATTGAATATTTACTACTAGTTTTTTTTTTAAGATTTATATTTTTTATTTATTTGAAAGACAGAGTTACAGAGAGAGGTAGAGAAAGAGAGGTCTTCTATCTGCTGGGTCACTCCTCAGATGGCTGCAACCGCCAGAGCTGCACCTCCCATTCCCATTCCCTCTCTCATCTCCTTCTTCATTATGGATCATTTTTAGTGTGACTTTATATATAGAGGACCATCTCTATGCTAATCATAGATTTCAGCAGTTTCTCTTATGCCCACACACAACAAATAGAGTACAGTATGGGGAGAGGATTTGCAGTCAATTTCCATAAATAAATTCTGCAAAGCCAGGAGCCAGGAACTTCTTCTGGTTCTCCCACATGGTTGCAGGGACTCAAAGACTTGGGTCATCTTCTGCTGCTTTCTCAGGCCATAGCAGAGAGCTGGATTGGAAAAGTAGCAACCAGGACTAGAACTGGCACCCATATGGGATGCTGGTGCTTCAAGCCAGGGTGTCAACCTGCTGTGCCACAGCTCTGGCCCCTCTGGTTGTTTTAATAGAGAAAATGTTATATTAAAATTGTTTTCAAAATTAGTACCAGATTTTATTTCAGTATTTTTGTTTGTTTGTTTGTTTGTTTGGCAGGCAGAGTTAGAGAGACAGTGAGAGAGTTATAGACAGTGAGAGACAGAGAGAAAGGTCTTCCTTCCATTGGTTCACTCCCTTAATGGCTGCTTTGGCCATTGGTGTGCTGATCTGAAGCCATGAGCTGGGTGCTTCCTCCTGGTCTCCCATGAGGGTGCAGGGACCCAAGCACTTGGGCCATCCTCCACTGTCTTCCTGGGCCACAGCAGAAAGCTGGACTGGAAGACTAGCAACTGGGACTAGTACCCAGCGCCCCAACTGGGACTAGAACCCAAGGTCCCAGTGCTGCAGGTGGAGGATTAGCCAAGTGAACCATGGTGCTGGCTATTTCAGTGTTTTAAAAATAATTGATACTGGCTAGTGCCAAAGCTCACTAGGCTAATTCTCTGCCTGTGGTGCTGGCACACCAGGTCTAGTCTCATTGGGGTGCCGGATTTTGTCCCGGTTGCCCCTCTTCCAGGCCAGCTCTCTGCTGTGGCCAGGGAGTGCAGTGGAGGATGGCCCAAGTGCTTGGGCCCTGCGCCTGCATGGGAGACCAGGAGAAGCACCTGGCACCTGCCATTGGATCAGCGTGGTGCGCTGCGGTGGCCATTGGAGGGTGAACCAACGGCAAAGGAAGATCTTTCTCTCTGTCTCTCTCTCTCACTGTCCACTCTGCCTGTGGAAAAAAAAAATGATACTTAGTACACATACATTTTGATTAGGAGGATACATGCTCTCTCTGGGAAATGTTAGAAAATCTGGTTAATCTGCATCATGCAACAGATGCTAGCTCTTTTTTTTTTTTTCTTCTTTTAAAGGCAGAGTTAGAGAGAGAGAGAGAAAGAGAGAGAGAGAGAGAGAGGTCTTCCTTTCCATTGGTTCACCCCCCAAATGGCCGCTACGGCTGGCGTGCTGCGTTGTTCTGAAGCCAGGAGGCAGGTGCTTCCTCCCGGTCTCCCATGTGGGTTTAGGGCCTAAGCACTTGGGCTATCCTCCATTGTCTTCCTTGGCCACAGAAGAGAGTTGGACTGGAAGAGGAGCAACTCAGAGTAGAATCTGGTTCCCCAACCCTGACTAGAACCCAGGGGCCCAGCGCCGCAGGTGGAGGAATAGCCAAGTGAGCCACGGCGCCAGCCACAGATGCTAGTTCTTGTGCTGGCTGCTCTATTTCTGGTCTGGTTCCCTGCTAATGTACCTGGGAATGGAGCAGAGCATGGTCTAAGTGCTTGAGCCCCAGCACGCATGTGGGAAATGCAGATGGAAGTTTCTAGCTCTTGACTCCTGGTTTCTGCCTGGCCCATCCCTGTTTGTTGCAGCCTGGACAGTTTGACTCATATACATCTCTCAGTCTTTGAGCTTTTTTTTTTTTTAAATAATAGGACTGTAGGACAGCTGTTTTCTTTCATATTTTTTCTACTTTCTCTCTTGCACTTACTTTCTTGTTTATTTATTTATTTAATGAACACATTTTTACATAGATACAACTTCAGGAATACAGTGGTTCTTTCCTCCTTTTCCCCCACCCCGCTCCCATCTCACCTTCCATCCCCTCTCTCATCTCCTTCATTACGGATCATTTTTAGTATGACTTTATATATAGAGAACCATCTCTATGCTAATCATAGATTTCAACAGTTTGCCCCATGCCCACACACAACCAATATGGGAAGAGGATTTGCAGTCAGTTCTCATATTGCAATTCAGTAGGGACAGAGGTCCTACCTGGGGAGCCAGTGCGCAGTGACTATTGTTCCTTTAACAATTAACACTCTTTTTATGACATCAGTGATCAACCGAGGCTCTTGTCATGGGCTGCCAAGACTATGGAGGCTTTTTGTGACCTTTGACTCTCTTGGTATTTGTACACACTGATAAGCTAAGTGGATGTTCTCCTCTCCCTTCAGAGAAGAGTGTCTCCTTCTTTGATGACCATTCCTTTCCTCTGAGGTCTCGCAGAGATCCTCTGTGTAGGGTTTTTTTCCCCCCCACAGAGTCATGTCTTTTCATGCCTGAGATGCTCCTGCAGGCCCTTTAGCCTGAGTGGGAAGCCTTATGAGTTGATTCTGAGGTCAGAGTGTTATTTACTATGCAAGTCATTCTAGGAGTCTACTGTGTGGAATGCTTCTGATGTTGATCCTTCCTTCCTTTTTTTTTTTTTAATTAATTAATTTATTTGAAAGTCACAATTACACAGAGAGAGGCAAGGTAGAGAGAGAGAGAGAGAGAGGTCTTCCATGTGATGGTTCACTCCCCAGATGGCCGCAATGGCCGGAGCTGTCCGATCTAAAGCCAGGAGGCAGGAGCCTCCTCCTGGACTCCCACGTGGGTGCAGGGGCCCAAGGAGTTGGGCCATGATCCATTGCTTTCCCGGGCAATAGTGGAGAGTTGGACAAAAAGTGGAGCAGCTGGGTCTCGAACCGGTGCCCATATGGGATGCCGGCACTTCAGGCCAGGGCTTTAACCCACTGTGCCACAATGTCTGCCTCCTTAATTTTTTTATTCTATTATTTTAATTGGGGATTTGATGTTATTTATATTGTCCCTTTTAAAGTTAGGCCGTTCTATCTGTTGCCCTTAACATTTAAGTTGATCATTGTAACAGTGAAGATTGCGTATATATCACCAATTCTTATGGATTTGGAGCTCCGTGATTAGTTCTTTTTTTTTTTTTTTTTTTTAAATTTTTGAGAGGCAGAGTTAGACAGTGAGATAGAGAGAGAGAAAGGTCTTCCTTTTACTGTTGGTTCACCTTCCAGTGGCCACTGCGGCCAGCGTACTGCGCTGATCCAAAGCCTGAAGCCAGGTGCCACCTCCTGGTCTCCCATGTGGGTGCAGGGCCGAAGGACTTGACCATCCTCCACTGCCTTCCTGGGCCACAGCAGAGAGCTGGCCTGGAAGAGGGGCAACTGGGACAGAATCCGGTGCCCCAACCAGGACTAGAACCCCAGGTGCCAGTGCTGCAAGGCGGAGGATTAGCTTGTTGAGCCACAGCACCGGCCCCATGATTAGTTCTTAGGCTGTACCCTTAGAGGTAAGTCTATATGCCTGTATGTGTAACTATACTGTTTTACAGTTTTAGACTACCTCTTCCATCTCTTATTCCCTCCATTGTTTTGAACTGGTATTTTTACAATTGCGTTAAAATACAAATAATTAACTCTGTGTTACATACAGAGGTCAGCCTATAGTGTGAGGAGAGAGAGAAAAAGAGAGAGGAAGAAAAAGAAAGAAAAAAAAACTGACAAAACAAAACCAAAGGTATACACAGTAAAAAGTTGCAATAGTTAACTGTCTTTCCACAGTCAGGTCAAGGATTCTTGAGTGCATTAGTTTTTTTTTTGTTTGTTTGTTTTTTAAAAGCATTTATTTAATAAATATAAATTTCCAAAGTACAGCTTGTGGATTACAGTAGCTTTTTTCCTCCAAAACTTTCCTCCCACCCTCAACCCTCCCCTTTCCTGCTTCCTCTCCCATTCCACTCACATCAAGAATCACTTTCAGTTATCTTTATATACATATATATATACATATATAAATACATATATACATATACACATATATATGTGACTCCTGTTGTTGACTTAACAAATTGACACTCTTGTTTATGGATAGGTACCTCCTTTGATGGCCCATTCTTTCCACTGGAATCTCACTTGCAGATTTTCATTTAGGGATTTTTTTTCTTTCTTTCTTTCTTTTTTTTTTTTTTTTTTTTGCCAGAGTGTCTTGGCTTTCTATGCCTAAAATACTCTCATGGGCTCTTCAGCCAGGTTTGAATGCCTTAAGGGCTGATTCTGAGGCCAGAGTGTTGTTTAGGACATCTGCCATTCTATGAGCCTGCTGTGTATCCTGCTTCCCATGATGGATCGTTCTCTCCTTTTTAATCCTAACAGTTAGTATTAGCAGACACTAGTTTTTTTTTTTTTTTAATGTGATCCCTTTCACTCTTAATCCTTTCATTATGATCAATTGTGAACTGAAATTCATCAGTTTGACTATTGAGATGCCATTGGAACATGCACCTTGATGGGATTGAATTGGAATCCCCTGGCACGTTTCTAACTACTGTTTGGGGCAAGTCCTACTGAGCATGTCCCACATTGTACATATCCTCCCTCTGTTATTCCCACTTTTATGTTTAACAGATCAGTTTTCAGTAAAATTTCAACACTTAAGAATAATTGTGTGTTTATTAAAGAGTTCAATCAATAATATTAAGTATAACAAAAAAAATACTAAAAGGGATAAAGAATTAAGTTGTTAGGCCGGTGCCATGACTCAATAGGCTAATCCTTTGCCTGCGGCGCTGGCATACCAGGTTCTAGTCCCAGCCAGGACACCGGATTGTGTCCTTATTGCCCCTCTTCCAGGCCAGCTCTCTGAAGTGGCCTGGGAGTGCAGTGGAGGATGGCCCAAGTGCTTGGGCCTTGCACCCACATGGGAGACCAGGAGAAGCACTTGGTTCCTGGTTTGGGATCAGTGCGGTGTGCCTGTGGCAGCGGTGACCATTGAAGGGTGAACCAATGGTAAAGGAAGACCTTTCTCTCTGTCTCTGTTTCTGTCTGTCTCTGTCTTAGTCTCTGTCTCTCTCTCTCTCTCACTGTCCACTCTGCTTGTCCAAAAAATAAAAAAATAAATAAATAAAAAGAATTAAGTTGTTAATCAACATTCAGGACAAGGGCTGATCAAGTCACTGTTTCACCTAGTGTACATTTCACTTCAGCAGGTTTCCTTTTTGGTGCTTGGTTAGTCAGCGATCAGGGAGAACATATGATATTTGTACCCTTTGGACTGGCTTATTTCACTGAGCATGATGTTTTCCAGGTTCCTCCTTTTTGTTGTCAATGACCGGATTTCATTGTTTTTTTTTGTTTGTTTGTTTCTTTTTTTTTTTTTACTGCTGTATAGTATTCTATATAGTACATATTGCATAATTTCTTTATCCAGTCTACCATTGATGGGTATTTAGGTTGCTTGAATGTCTTAGCTATTGTGAATTGAGCTGCAATAAACATTAAGGTGCAGACAGTTTTTTTTTGTTTGCCAATTTAATTTCCTTTGGGTAAATTCCAAGGAGTGGGATGGCTGGGTTGTATGGCAGGGTTATATTCAGGGTTCTGAGGAATCTCCAGACTGACTTTCATACTGGCTTTACCAGTTTGCATTCCCACCAACAGTGGGTTAGTGTTCCTTTTTTCCCACATTCCTCTCCAGCATCTGTTGTTGGTAGATTTCTGTATGTGAGCCATTCTGACTGGGGTGAGGTGACACCTCATTGTGATTTTGATTTGCATTTCCCTGATAGCTAGTGATCCTGTACATTTTTTCATGTGTCTGTTGGCCGTTTGGATTTCCTCTTTTGAAAAATGTCTATTCAGGTTTTTGGCCCATCTCTTAAGTGGGTTGTTTGTTTTGATGTTGTGGCATTTCTTGATTTCTTTGTAGATTCTGGTTATTAACCCTTTATCTGTTGCATAGTTTGCAAATATTTATTGAGATTATATTTATTCAAATATTTATTGAGATTTGCTGTATGGCCTATTATCTGGTCAATCCTAGAGAAGGTTCCATGCACTGCTGAGAAGAATGTAAATTCTTTAAATGTAGGATTGAAAGTTCTGTAGATATCTGTTATATCCATTTGGGCTATAGTGTCGATTAAATCGGCTGTTTCCTTGTTTATCATCTGTCCGGTTGATCTATTTCTGAGAGTGGAGTATTGAAGTCCCCCAGTACTATTGTGTTGGCGTCTAGGTCTCTCTTGAAGTTTCTTAACAATCTTTTAAATATTCAGGTGCCCTATAATTATGTGCATATACATTTATATTCAACCTGCCTATGTTGGAAGTTTTCTTATATTATTTCATTGAAAATGCACTCCAATCTGTTCTCTCAATACTGTCAGGGATTCCTGTTATCCAGATGTTACAACACTTGATTGAATCTTGTAAGTCTGCAATAATGTTTTTTAATTTTCTAATTTCTCCTTCCTGCTTTTGATCTGACAGTATTATTTTTGGAAGTTTGTCTTCGAGTTCTGATATTGGCTCTTGTATTTCATCTGCCCTATTTCTGAGGGATTCCACAGTATTTTTTTATTTGGTCAACTTAGCTTTTCATTTCCAGTATTTCATGTTGGCCACTGTTTAGGATCTCTAATCTTTGGGTGTACTTTTTGTTCATATCTGTATCTGAATCTGTATCTGCTTCTAAGTAATCTGATTATAATTTTCTGAATTCTTTTTCTGATGTAACTTCAAATTCTTCCTCTTCAGCCTCTATTATATTACTGTTTATCCTGCTCCATTGGCGAGTAGACGGGTTCTTCTTTATTCTTATTCAGGATTTTTCCTTTGTTCTTTGGCATTTCTGTTTGGTTTCTGTTTGGTTTAATTTTTATGCTGATTTTCCTCTGCTATTGGCTGCAATGGGTCTGTGCTGATTGCCAGTGTAAGCAGGCAGCTCTACCTTCTAGAGTTTGTTTTTTTCTGGTAATTGTGGGAGGCAGGTACTTGAGTAGGCTGATACCTGGGCTGTGAGGTGCTAAGCTCCCCCCTGGGGTTCGTCTCCCTGTTCCTTTGTTTGCCAGAGAGCTTTGGACCTGCATTGCTCAGCACCCCTGACATTATGCCGCCTGTGCAAAGAGTGAGGACTTGCTCTGAACCTCTGTGGGCCTTGTTCCCTGGGTAGGGGGCCCCACCACTGAAGTTCGAATTTGGAAGGCAAAAGCAGAGCCCGTTTTCTTTTGTTCCTGAATGTAAAGAAACAAGATGGATGCTCTCCACCTGCTGCAGCTCTGGCTGTGGAGTGGGAAAAGACACCAAGGGATCATGGTGTGTTCTTTCAGTTCATCCCCCAGGATCACATGCTCTTTCCCCTTAACAGCAGCAAGCACTATTCACTTTGCTTCTCTTTGCTTTTCCATTCATCTGTGCTTGTTTCTCCCCTGTCCTTCCCAGAGTGCAGTGGGAATCGTAGAAGGGATTTCAGTGGTTTCAGTGGCTTCAGTGGCAGTGGCGCAGAGGCTGCTGTCCTCCCACTGTCCTTCTTTGTTGTGTTTTCTTTCTGCAGTTCTGGGCACATCTACCTATCACAGGGTGGTCCCTGCCATTCTCTGGCATGCTTCCATGCCATTCTGCCAGGACAGCTATTTTAGAAGTAAAATCTTCCCAGGCTTGTTTTTATGCCTTGATGACTGATTTAGAAAAGATTTTTTTCACATCTGTTTAATATAAGTTTTCAAAATAGATTATACTTTAAAAATCTTAGTATAATTTGAATTAAGGATATTATGTTGTATTCTTTTGTGTATAAGAAAATAATTAAAAGTAAACTTGGATTTTACTAATTCACACATTTAAAAATAGTGTTTTCTGGGGATTGTATTTTGGTGCAGTAGATTAAGCTACTGGCTGTATTGCTCAGATTGCCTTGCTAATGTACCTGGGAAAGTATCAGAAGATGGCCCCAAGTGGAATTTCAGGCTGCTGGGTTTTGGCCTGCTCCAGACCCAGATGTTATTGTCATTTGGTCTCACCCTCACTCCCTGAATCTGTAACCCTCCCTACCTTTTAAATAAAAATAAATAACCTTTTAAAAATATGTATAGTCTGTTCTCTCTTTTTCTGGGAGCATATTAAGCGTTATTTTTAGATTTTTAAATGATAAATAAAAGTTTTTTTTTTTTTTCACAGGCAGAGTGCATAGTGAGAGAGAGAGACAGAGAGAAAGGTCTTCCTTTGCCATTGGTTCACCCTCCAAGGGCTGCCGCGGATAGTGCGCTGCGGCCGGCGCACCGCGCTCATCCGATGGCAGGAGCCAGGAGCCAGGTGCTTCTCCTGGTCTCCCATGCACGCGCAGGGCCCAAGCACTTGGGCCATCCTCCACTGCACTCCTGGGCCACAGCAGAGGGCTGGCCTGGAAGAGGGGCAACCAGGACAGAATCCAGCACCCCAACCGGGACTAGAACCCGGTGTGCCGGCGCCGCAAGGCGGAGGATTAGCCTGTTGAGCCACGGCGCTGGCCGATAAATAAAAGTTTTGTTCATAGTGTTTGAACGTTTTATTTTTCAGTAAATAAGTTATTTCCTTATTTGACTTTTATAACTTTTTGTTTTCAGATTAAAAATACGTATCATTGTAAAAAATAACCTAAAATCCTCTGCACTCATCAGAGCTTTGTTGGATAGTATAACATCACAATACTGTAGCATAATATGACAGCTGGGGACTGGATATTGATGTTGACAGAGTGGAAAATTTTATTTTTTTCAGTATTATGTTCTCAGAGTGTATGGTTTTGTGCATTTAGAGGACAAATCTTAATACCAGCCATCCTATCATATTGGCTGTGCCTGAGAGAGTGCAGAGGAACACAATGCATTTATAAAATTTGACAGTCCTTTATTGCCAGTGGTCAAGAGTGTTCTTATGCCCTTAAGAATTCTTGACTATAAAGTTAATGTAATAGGGCTTATAAAGGCTAAAAGCATAGGGAGTGGAGGTGATTACGTGGTGGAATACATGATTAGAAGGCCAAGCTGATATAGCACATATGTAAAATAAATATAAATTGCAATCTTGACAATACAATTACAGTTTTGATATTAGTCTAGGTACCAACCTAAATCATATGTTGGACATAGGCAAATTATAATCTTAACATTATTCCAGCCTCTTTTATTGTTGAATAATCTTTCTAGGGAGTTTCTGTGTTTTGTCAAGCAGGATGTAGTGTACTGTTAGTGTCTTAGTTTTAAACCATAGTTATTTTCAGACCATTTTCTCACAGTAGGGGATGCTTTTTCAAGATGGAGTCTTGGGTGCTCTAAAATGGAATCCCTACATTCAAGGTGTCACTTCATATTATATGGGTACTTGCAAATCAGACAAATAAAGAATAACAATTGAAAAATCAGATTATAATTATATGTACTATAAATACATGTACTTATAAATATATTACCATATATCAGAAATCTGAACACAAAAGGTACTAAGATGATGGATTTATGACATTTTACTAGACAGTATATTTATGTGTAGAGTGATTAAAGGTTTTTGATAAGATTTAAGAAAGTGGACTTGTAGCTTCTATGGATAGAATATTATGAAAAGGCATATTATATGGGATAGAATACTGGAAGATAAGTATTGTTATAATGTCTTGTGTGTTCTTCTGGTGCTACCTCTGGTTGGTAGGTATCCAGATTTTCTCTCAAGATTAGGAATTAGACCTACTGTTGTTCAGCAGAGAGGAAGGAATTAGTTTTTTCTGCTTAGTCTTGATTGCATATTATGCATGCCAAAGTTGCATATTTTGAAGTGATTTACCATTCCATAATTTATTGGCTATCACTTACTATTTCTTAAATGAGGACCATATATACACTAATAATTTCCCTACGTCATGATCTGTTTCAAGGATTAAGTGTAACAAATGAAGTTAGTGTGTTTTGCTTGTCTGATATTTTGCTTGTTTCAGTTTTTTTCCTTTTTTTTTCTTTGAGAAAATACAAGTTACATGAAATTTTTTTATTTTAACACCTCAGGTATTGTTTCAAGCATACAATTCAATAGCATCAGGTACATTCACAATGGTTTATAACCATTATCACTGCCTATTTTCTGAATTTCCTATTCTTTGTTCTTATCCCTTAGTAACCTCTATTTTCTTTTTCGACTTTTACATATTTGACTATTTTTAGATATTATATAAATGGGATCATGTAATAATTCCTTTTGTATAATGTTATCAGTGTTCAATCATGTTGCATCATCTGCCAGAATTTCATGCTTTTTTGGCTTAATAATACTGTGTTTTATGAGTATACTGTATTTTGTTTATCTGTTCATCTCTTGATAAGTATTATAAATCAAATTGATTTTTTTAAAGATTTAATTTATTTATTTGAGAGATAGAGTTACAGATAGTGAGAGAGAGAGAGAGAGAGACAGAGAAAAAGGTCTTCCTTCTGTTGGTTCACTCCCCAAATGGCAGCAGTGGCCAGAGCTGTGCCGATCTGAAGCCAGGAGCCAGGAGCTTCTTCCTGATATCCCACGTAGGTGTAGGGGCTTAAGCACTTGGGCAGTCTTCTACTGCTTTCCCAGGCCATAGCAGAGGAAGAGGAGCATCTGGAATGAGAACTGGTACCCATATGGGATGCTGGCGCTGAAGCAGAGGGTTAACCTACTGTGCCATGGCACCAGCTGCTCACATTGTTTTGAACATTTATGTATTATTATTTATTTGGGTACTTTCATTTCACTTGGACATATACCTACAGGTATGATTGATGAATTATATTGTATACTTAAATTTTTGGAAGTAAATTGTACCATCTTGTCTTTGCAGCAGCAGTCTTTCATTTTGGGTTAACACTTGTGATTTTCTATTATTTTTAGTACAGTCATTTAAATGTAAATTAATCACTATTGGTTGTGATTTTGATTTGCTTTTCCTTAAATACAGATGCATTTAAAAATTTTCCTTTTCATAAGAGATTTATTTATTTGAAAATTATGGTTACAGAGAATGAAATAGATCTTCTATCCACTGGTTGACTCCCCAAATAGCTGCAACAGCAAGGGCTGAGCCAGACTGAAACCAGGAGATAAAAGCTTCATCTGGGTCTCCCACAGAGGTAGCAGGGCCTAGGCAGGGCCCAGGTATTTGGGCTATCTTCTGCTTTTCTCAAGCCATTAACAGAGAGCTGGCTTGGAAGTGAAGCAGCTGGAAAACAAATTGGCATGCACATGGTATGCTGACTTCACAGTCAATAGCTTATCCTAGTTATTGCCATAACACTGGCCCTAAAATTTTTCTAAATTCAAAAATTTTTGCTTAATATGTTATACTTTAAACCTTTATTGGATACAGTGCAATATTTTAACATGTGCATACAGTACAAATTGATCAAATTGGGTACCAGTCTTTGTAATGCCTCAGAATGTCTCCATGTCTGCAAGCTACCAGCTCATCTCTTCCAATTCTTTGTAAAATATGTAATACATGAAATGTTGTGGCCCTAGTGTGCTGTGGAACCTTAGAACCTTAACTTCTACCTGACTCTGTTTTGTGCCCCCTCTTCCTACCTCTTCCAAACTCTAGTAAACTATTTTGATCAATTATATATATATATATTTATTTATTTATTTTAAAATTTCCATATACAGTGTGAGGACATGTCTTTCTGTGTCTGGCTTATTTCATGACCATAATATCCTCTAGTTTTATCCTTTTATCTTAAAATGTCTGGATTTCGTCTTTAAGATTCCATTTTGTATGTTTATCACTTTTTCTTTAGTTGTTCACTGATGAGTACTTAGGTTAAATATATATCTTAGTTGTTCTGAATAATGCTGCAGTGAACATGGGAGTGCAGATATTTCACTGGTATATTGTTTTAGTTCTTTCAAACAAATAGGATAGTTGAGTTATATGGTGCATCTGTTTTTAGTTTTTTGAGGATTATCTGTTCTTTTCACCACAATGGCTTTATAAATTTGCATTCCCACCAACAGTGTATTAGGATTCTGTTTTTTTCTCTCTTTGCTAGTACTAGCTATTTCTTGTCTTTGTGGTCTAGATTTGCATTATTTTAAAGATTTGTTTTTATTTTTATTTTTTTGAAAGACAGAGTTACAGAGAGAGGCAGAGACAGAGAGAGTTGGTTTGTTCCCCAGATGGCTGCAATAGCAGGAGCAGTTTTGAGCCGAAGCCAGGAGTCAGGTGCTTCTTCCAGGTCTCCCACGTGGGTGCAGGGACCATCTTCTGCTGCTTTCCCAGGCCATAGCAGAGAGCTGGTAGATTTGCATTTGTCTGCTGATCAGTGATATTGAAAGATTCCCTCTCCGCTCCCCTGTATATTTATTGGCTTTTAGTATTCTTGCTGAGATTTATTTAGATTCTATAACAGTTTCTTGACTGATTTGCTTGTTTTTGATTATCAATTTTTTGAATTTTTTATACATCTTTTGTCAGATGAATAATTTGCAAGTGTTTTCTCCCATTCTGTCAGTTACTTCTTCACTCTCTTATTTTCCTTGTTGTACGGAAGTTCTTTAGTTTGATATAAACCATTTGGTTTGGCTTCTGTTGTTTATGCCTCTGAGTCCTTACCCAGAAACTTGTCTTTATCTGGATGTTGAAATGTTTCCCTCCGTTTTCTTGTAGTAGTTTCATTTCATGTATTAGCTATTTTATCTATTTTGAGTTGATTTTATACTATTTTGAGTATTTATTTATTTCTTTGAGAGACAGATGGGAAGCACTCCTAGCTGCTGTTCACTTCACCAGTGTTTGCAGTAATCAGGTTGCTGTGCTAAGCTGAAGCTGAGGTTGGTGAACTCAATTCATATATCAACCACATAAATAGAAAAGATCCAACTACTTGTCATTATTACTGCCTCACAGGGTCTGCATTTGTAGGAAGATGAAGTGCAGAGCTGGTATTTTGTAAGATATATAGATGCTTATATGTGGGACATGGGTTTTCTTTTTTTTATTTCTAAATTTATCTAATTACTTTGAAGGAATAAATACAAATTTTGAACAGTGTGTTGAAGGTTTATAATATCATCAGGGATAAGAAGCTTATGGTAAAAACTGTAATTTCAACCTGCTTATACAAGTCATTCATTCATTCATTTACCAGATATTTATCTTGTACCTGACCTTAAACATCTTGTGCTTGGCATTAATTGTACATCTTGTTCACCATATCATACATAACCCTTGTCTTTGAAGTGTTCTACTAAGGCTAGAGAACACAGACATGCACATTGTCAAGCTATTTATTTAGCTATTCATGAAAACTTTTTGGTTTCTTGTCTAGGGGACTTGGCTATAATCTTTTTGACAGAATGTCTACACTGAAAACGTGACGTACCTACCACAATTCCCTCCCTAAATTCATTAAAAGTTAAGAGTTCCTGTGGGCTGGCGCCATAGCTCAACAGGCTAATCCTCTGCCTTGTGGCGCTGGCATACCAGGTTCTAGTCCTGGTCGGGGCGCCGGATTCTGTCCCAGTTGCTCCTCTTCCAGGCCAGCTCTCTGCTGTGGCCCGGGAGTGCAGTGGAGGATGGCCCAAGTACTTGGGCCCTACGCCTGCATGGGAGACCAGGAGAAGTACCTGGCTCCTGCCTTCGGATCAGCGCATTGTGCTGGCTGCAGCACGCTGGCTGCGGCGGCCATTGGAGGGTGAACCAATGGCAAAGGAAGACCTTTCTCTCTCTCTCTCACTGTCCACTCTGCTGGTCAAAAAAAAAAAAAAAAAAAAAGAGTTCCTGTGGCTTCTCATCAATAAAAGTTCAGAAGTATCCCTACATTCTGTCAATGCCTCCCTTGTCATTTCTGTAACGCTCAAGTTGTATTTTCCTGTCTTATCTGGAATTTTTTTTTAACTTTTATTTAATGAATATAAATTTCCAAAGTACAGCGTATGGATTATAAAGGCTCCCCCCCCCACCATAACCTCCCTCCCACCCACAACCCTCCCCTTTCCTGCTCCCTCTACATTTCCATTCACTTCAAGATTCATTTTCAATTCTCTTTATATATAGAAGATCAGTTTAGCATATATTAAGTAAAGATCTCAACAGTTTGCACCCACTTAGTAACACAAAGTGAAAAATACTGTTTGAGTACTAGTTATAGCATTAAATCACAATGTACAGCACATTAAGGACAAAGATCCTACATGAGGAGTAAGTGCACAGTGACTCCTGTTGTTGACTTAACAAATTGACACTCTTGTTTATGGTGTCAGTAATCACTGTAGGCTCTTGTCATGAGTTGCCTTGGCTATGGAAGCCTCTTGAGTTTGCGGACATGGATCTTATTTAGACAAAGTCATAATCAAAGTGGAAGTTCACTCCTTCAGAGAAAGGTACCTCTTTCTTTGATGACCCATTCTTTCTCCTGGGATCTCACTCGTGGAGATCTTTCATTTAGGTCTTTTTTTTTTTTTTTTCCCCAGAGTGTCTTGGCTTTCCATGCCTGAAATACTCTCATGGGCTTTTTAGCCAGATCCGCATGCCTTAAGGGCTGAGTCTGAGGCCAGAGTGCTGTTTAGGACATCTGCCATTCTATGAGTCTGCTGTGTATCTCGCTTCCCAGGGACATGGGTTTTCTTTAACTTCTGTTTTATGATTTGTTTTTTGGTAGAACATGGTTTGGTCTTCTTTTTCATGATGCTTTGGCTGTTAAGGTATTTTAAGCTTCCATATGAATTTTATGATTGTTTTTTCTAGGTCTGTGGGGAATGACATTGGAATCCTGAGAGGCATTGTGTTCTGTGTGTAAATTATTTTTGTTGTATGAACATTTTAATCATGGTCACTTTTTTTTCAATCCATGAAAAAGGGAAGTCATCAGTTTTTGTGTTTTTCTTCTCAATCTCTTTCATCAGTGTTTTTGTTGTTTTCATTGCTGTATTCTTTTACATCCTTGGTTTAAATGTATTGCTTCAGCTGGTGCTGCGGCTCACTAGGCTAATCCTCCACCTTTTGGTGCCGGCACACCGAGTTCTAGTCCCGGTCGGGGCACCGGATTCTGTCCTGGTTGCCCCTCTTCCAGGCCAGCTCTCTGCTGTGGCCAGGGAGTGCAGTGGAGGATGGCCCAGGTCCTTGGGCTCTGCACCCGCATGGGAGACCAGGAGAAGCACCTGGCTCCTGGCTTCAGATCAGCGTGATGCACCGGCTGCAGTGCAGTGAACCAAAGGCAAAAAGGAAAACCTTTCTCTCTGTCTCTCACTGTCCACTCTGCCTGTCAAAAATAAAAGAAATAAAAAAATGTATTGCTTCATATTTTTATGACATTAGTTTGATTGATTCTCTTTCATCACTGATTTTGATCAATTAGGTTGAATCCATATTTTGGCTGTTCTGAATAATGCTGCAGTGAACATAGGAATGTAGGTATTCCTCTGGTATACTATTTCAGTTCTTTCAAATATGTAGGACAGTAAATAGATTTTACCGTCTTCACTTACTTTCTTGTTTGTAGGGTTTTTTTTTTTTTTTGGTTTTGCTAATTTGCTTGCTTATTTTCTTGTGTATGTGGGACATTCTTAAATATCTTTTGAAAGCAGTCAGTGTTCTTCACTTTTCTTTTTCTTGAAAAATCTTTAGAAACTTCATTTTGATGATAGCTTTACTGGGTATAATATTCTTAGTTGGTAGTTCTGCTAAAAATGTACTGTTAATCTAATATGAACTCCTCTAATGGGGACCTGGCACTTCTCTCATGCAGTTTTTAGGATTCTCTTTCTTTACTTTGACAAGTGACTATAATAGGTCACAGTGAAGATCTTTTTTGGTCATGTCTATTGGTAGCCTGTGGACCTCCTATTCTTGGATATTTATGTTTCTCAAGATTGTAGAAATTTTAAATTATTGTTTATTTCTTTATTCTTCTTTTCTCCTTCTGGCATTCTCAATATTTAACTGTCATTTATTGGTTATTTAAAGGTTTTACAGGTTTTCATTTTTTTAAAAAGTTTATTTATTTAGTTGAAAGTCTGAGTTAAACAGAGAGAAGGAGAGGTAGAGAGAGAGGTCTTCACCTGCTTTGCTTCCCAATTGGCCGCAACAGCAGAGCTGTGCAGATTCAAAGTCAGGAACCAGGGGCTTCCTCTGGATTTCCCAAGTGGGTGCAGGGACCCAAGAAATTGCACCATCTTCCACTGCTTTCCCAGTCCATTGCAAAAAGCTGGATTGGAATTGGAGAACCAGGACTCAAACCAGTGCCCATATGGGATGCTGTCACTGCAAGTGGCAGCTACCCTCTACACCAAGGTCTGGCCCCAAGGTTTTCATTTAAAAAAAAAAATTAAAAAAATATTTATTTCGGTCAGCTCTGTGGCACAGTAGGTTAATCTTCCGCCTGTGGTGCAAGCATCCCATTTGGCTATGGGTTCTTGTCCTGGCTGCTCTTCTTCAGCTTTCCGCTGTGGCCTGGGGAAGCAGTAGAAGGTGGCTCAAATCCTTGGGCCCCTGCACCCATGTGGAAGACCCAGAGGAAGCTCCTAGCTCCTGACTTCAGATTGGCTTATATCTGGCCACTGCGGCCATTTGGGGAATGAATCAGAAGATGGAAGAACTGTTTCTATTCACTTTTCCTTCTTTCTGTACTTCTGCCTCTCAAATAAATAAATAAATAAATAAATAAATAAATAAAACATTAAAAAAATATACATTTATTGAGGCCAATACTGTAGTGTAGTAAGTTAAGTCACATTTTGCAGTGCCAGCATCCTGTGTTGAGTACCATTGTAAGTCCCAGCCTCTCAGCTTCCAATCCAAATCTCTGCTAATGTGCCTGGGAAACCAGTGGAAGATTATCATTGGCCACCCTTGTGCAAGATTAGGATGTTGTTTCTGGTTTCCAGCTTTGGCCTAATACAGCCGTAGCTATTAAGGCTCTTTTAGAGTGAGCCAATAGGTGAATCTCTGTCAGTTCCTCTTTTGCATCATGCTACCTTTCAAATAATTTTTTTTTTGACAGGCAGAGTTAGACAGTGAGAGAGAAAGGTCTTCCTTCCGATGGTTCATCCCCCAAATGGCCGCTGTAGCAGGTGAGCTGTGCTGATCTGAAGCCAGGAGCCAGGTGCTTCCTTCTGGTCTCCCATGGGGGTGCAGGGCCCAAGCACTTGGGCCATCCTCCACTGCCTTGCTGAGCCACAGCAGAGAACTGGACTGGAAGAGGAGCAACTGGGACAGAATCCGGCACCCCAACCAGGACTAGAACCTGGTATGCTGGCGCCGCAGGCGGAATATTAGCCAAGTGAGCCGTGGCACTGGCCTCAAATAAATTTTTTAAAAAGTTTATTGGGGCCAGGATTGTGACACAGTAAGTTAAGCCACTGCCTGCAATGCCATCATCACATATGGGCATGGGTTTATGTATCAGCTGCTCCTCTTCCAATCCAACTGCCTGCTAATGTTCCGCCAACAGTCTTAGTGCCCATGCACTTGAAAGGAAGTATAGATGATTTCCTGGGTCCTAACTTCAGCCTGGTGCAGCCCTGACTATAAAGGTCATTTGGAGAATAAATGAAGATGTAGGATCTCTCTGAGTAAAATCCGGTCCTTCAAATAAATGAATAAATTTTTTTAAAAGTGTATTAATGTGAGAAGACAGAAAGACAGGTTGACAGAAGAAAGAAGTCCTTTCATCTGCTGATCCCCCAACAGCCAGTGCCAAACTGGCTCAATCCATGTCTCCCATATGGATGGTAGGAACTCAATTACTTGAGCCATCATTGTTACTTCCCAGGTTCACATTAGCAGTAAGCTGCAGTCCAAAGCCAGAAGTAGAGGGAAAATGAAAGCTAGGAATCAAAGCTACATCCTCTATTTGTGGGATATGGGTATCTCAACAGCCAGGCCATATTTCCTTCTGTCATTGAGCTATTTCAAAAGACTTGTGTTCCTGTTTAGATAGTTTTTATCTGACTAATTTGGTTTTTTGATATTTCTGTTATTTTTTTGACACATTGTGTTTTTCATTTGTAAGATTTTTTAATTCTGATTCACATAAACTATTGAATTTCCAATTTCTTGATCATATTTCTACCTGCATCCTCTAATTCTTTGTTGACATTTGATTATAAAGTGCATTGTTTTCTTTTCCAGGCATTGTAATTTTCATATATATGTTTTTGTTCCTCTATTGATACTGTAGTTCTGTCAAGTCAGTTGATAGATATTCCTAAAAGATTGACTCTTGTGGATTGTTGTTGAACTGAAGATGTGTTTTTGGGTGTCAGTTTGGCAGGCTACTTTGAATTTTCAAAGGCTGTAGTGAAATGACCCTTTCTTTTCTTTGCTGTATTCAATGACAGTCTGATTTGGTCCTTTTAGTGCTAGATATAGGAAGTATATCTGGGTGTCTATGCCAATGAAAGCATGGGCTGGAACCAGCAGTGCTATGCTGCTGTAAGTGCTGGGTTTTCCACAGTCACATGTATATATTGACCTTCTTCAAAATAGGAACCAGAGTGAAGGCTATTTCCAAGTACCAGGGGTAAGCATTCTATTTTGAGGTTTAGTTGTCAGGTTCTTTTTTTTTTTTTTGGACAGGCAGACTGGACAGTGAGAGAGAGAGAGACAAAGAAAGGTCTTCCTTTTGCCGTTGGTTCACCCTCCAATGGCCACTGTGGCCAGCACAGTGTGGCCAGCACATCATGCTGATCCAAGGCCGGGAGCCAGGTGCTTCTCCTGGTCTCCCATGCGGGTTCAGGGCTCAAGGACTTGGGCCATCCTCCACTGCACTCCCAGGCCATAGCAGAGAGCTGGTCTGGAAGAGGGGCAACCGGGACAGAATCTGGCAGTGTGCCAGCACTGCAGGTGGAGGATTAGCCTGTTGAGCCCTGTTGCCAGCCAGTTGTCAGATTCTGTCCTGCTGTGCTGAATTTTTTATCCCTTTAATGTACAACATGGTGTGGGTTAAGATGATAGAATCACTATTGTATACTCTGTCTCATTGCATTTATGAGGAAGCAGTTCTTTTCATTTTCTTTTTTTTTTTAATTCATTTATTTATTTTTTAGGGGTTACTTATTTATTTGAAGACAGTTACAGAGAGAGGTAGAGTCAGAGTGAAAGGTCTTTTTTTTTTTTTTTTTTTAACATTGGTCCAATCAATAGGAGCAACTGCTGCTTATATTAGAGCAAGAATTTGGGCCAGGACTTTGGCTGCAGACAGCAACAGAAGGTGGCAATGCATTTAAACAGAAAGTAAACAGATATTTGCATAGGAGTGAATTCAATGAGCCCAACTTGAAAGTTCCCTGGAGCCTGGTATCTTCTGCCAGGAGTTGCAGGTTGTTGAATGAGGAGATTCCAGGTGAGGAGGGTTAAAGGCCATTAGGCTGAAAGGTGACTGTAAGGCAGATCCTGCTCAAACATAGGTAATTTGGTTAATTTGAGTGAAATAGGGTCAGTGAGGGTTGCCATATATCAAAAGTGGATTGGTGGCAGGCGCCATGGCTCAATAGGCTGTGGCGCTGGCACACCGGGTTCTAGTCCTGGTCGGGACGCCGGATTCTGTCCCAGTTGCCCCTCTTCCAGGCCAGCTCTCTGCTATGGCCCGGGAGTGCAGTGGAGGATGGCCCAAGTGCTTGGACCCCGCAACCCTTCCTTTATCTATCACTTTTAAGAAAACTATTGACAATAGAATGTTCAGCAATAAAATGTTAATAATTTTATTTAAGTGTGTAAAGTGCTTTGTTTGTTTTATAAAAGGCTAATGTAGAAAAAATCATTTTATGGAACTCTAAATGCAGTACATTAATATCTCCTCATTTTCCTCTGTATTACAGCATTTCCAGTTAGCTTTAATAGACTGTAATCCCTGCACTTTGTCCAGCACTGAAAGTAAGTATTTTTTTTCACTGTTTGTATTTTGATCATGACAGTTTTCTTTAGTGATTACCATGAAAGCACTTTTTGTTCATTTAATCTTTGTTCCTATTCAGACACTTGATAATTTCTGTCACTTCACAGAGCAAAAGAAGATTGTGATGCATACTTTTTATCATATACTGTTACAAGACATTATTTTCTTTTATGTACTTGTTAAAATAGAAATATTTTTTCTTTTTGCATTCTGTGTGCTTTTACTGTTCTTTTAAACTTTTCTTTGACCTGTCATCAGAAGTTTTCTAAATAAAGTTAAAAAGAAAACTGTTAAGAAAAATCATATTGTTTCATTAGCAAGTTACAAATATGAGTATATTTTGCTTTTGGAGCTACTTTAGATGGATCTGTAGAATTCTGCAAAAACTAGCAGGTGACAGTAAGCTTTGTATAATTATCTTTTGAAATAAAAATGTTGATGTTAGTATTATTTACTTGGGATAAAGTTTAATTTCAAGATTTTAATGTCCTATTTTTGTCAATTTTATCTATTATTTAAATCACCATTTTGAATATTTTTCTAGTTTTTTCAGTCTTTTTTTTATTAAATTTTTAAATTCATATAAATGAAACAAATTTCATATATCTCATACATAAAGTTTTAAAACCATAATGACACTTCCCATTCCATCCTCCTTCCCTGCATTACTCTTACTCTTTTACCTGCTTCCTTTCTTATTTTGGTTTTAATTTTTGCAATAATATACTTTTCAAAAAACTTTTATCATTAATCGAAGAAGCACCTAGCTAAACAAGGAATGACATTGGATTCATAGGCTTTCCTGAAACTTATGAGACATATACTCTACTTAACACACTAAAACAAAGTATATTTTTGAGAAGAACTTTTACTATTAGCTCTCATAATCAAACTATTTGACGACAGAGGTCCTGCATGAGAAGTTAGTGCACAGAGATGCCTGTTGTTATGTAGGTTGTCAGTGATCAGCTGAGGCTCTTGACATGTGCTACCTAGGCTATGGAAGTCTCTTCAATCCAAAAACTTTTTCAGTATTTAGACAAGACCATAAGCAAAATGATCTTATCCTTTTCTTCAGAGAAAAGTACATCCTTCTTCTTCTTCTTTTTTTTTTTTTAAAGAGATCCAGGTATTTATTTCCACGTAACTGAGTAAGTTAGGAAAATACAGATGTTCTACAGCAATTGCTATAGTTCTGTCCAGGCTCTGAGTGGCAATCTGTTTACTAAGATCATGTAAGTTGTAAATATTGGGAATAATTAGTGACTGGGGAAAAAACACACAAAACAAGGCTACAATGTTATATATTAATGTTAGCTGTCCCAAAGCACACCGGACACTGGAGTAAGGGAAAGGGTTTATTGGGGAACACCCTAGAGACCAGAGTGAAGGGGCGGCGAAGGAGAAAAGAGAAGGAGACTGTAAGAGAGAGAGACAGAGGAGGGAGAAGAGAGATGAGAGGAGGAGAGGAGCCCAGAGAGGCCAAGAGAGTGCAGGAGAGAAGGACCTAGAAAGCACATGTGCAGAAACAGGCTGTTAGGAAACTGGCAGAGTTTTAGCCAGGTGGCCATATGGCCCAGCTACCTGAGCCAGGCTCCACCCACATCCTCTTGGGATTGGCTGCTCCTGCTTCCCTGCCCGCCCTCAGGTGAAGTTTTAAAAGGGCCTGTTCCTGAGTATGTGCTCTCTTGGCCCCTCTCTTGGCTCTTGGCCCTTCTCTCCTTTGCTCTCCCGGCTCCTCTCTGCTCTCTGCTCTCTTCTCTCTTGGCTCTTGGCTCTTCTCTCTTGGTTCTGCTCTCTAGTCTCCTTGTCTCTCTTCTCCCTCCTCTCTCTCTCTCTCTCTCTCTCTCTCATAGTCTCCTTTTTTTTTACCTTTGCTGTCCCTTCACTCCAGTCTGTAGGGTGTTCCCCAATAAACCCTTTCCCTTACTCCAGTGTCCGGTGTGCTTTGCAACGGCTAACATTAATATATAATATTGGTGCCGTGACTCGGATAGCCTCATATTGGTAATCCAGCGTCCCCCAGTGCTCTGGGGTCTTGGATTTCTGCTGGTCGTAAAACACACCTCCAGAACTCTTTCCAAGGCACTGAATGCTTTATGATCTAAATCCACACATCGGCCTTCCAAATTCTAAGGTAAGATGCGGAATGGGAAGCTCTCACGGCCACGCTACTTGTCTACTGAGTTGTGGTCTACTCTCGTCTGCATTCGTCTGAGGCTTTTCTACTCAAGTCTAAGGTCGTAGTGCTAGACACCACAACTCCTACTTAGGCCTTTAGCCTCTACAGACACTGTGTCCAGGCAACAGTGGGTGCGAGTGACGACTACCATCTCTGTTCGTCTCTTTACAGGCGAGGCCCTGGGCTCCAGTGGGTGCTTGGGTGATGACTTTGCCTTCTGCTCCCATATTCTCTCACTAGTCAGACAGCTGGGATGTGAGGACGCTTGCAATCCATGGATCTGACTGTACAGGTCACAATGGGAACTTTTCTCTAACCATGGTCCCTCTCAAATTGGCCACAGCTCTCAAAAAGCGGCCCCTCCATGGTGGCGCATTTGGCTGAGGGATCGGAAGTCTGAGTAGTTTGACCCTGATAACATCTTCATCACTTCCGTGAACATTCGGGAAAATGGAAGGAGATTCTTCGAACTAAACCTTCCCTGTGTACTTCTTGCTCTCCTGCTCAGGTTCTTCTGGTCTCCAAGACTCCCACTAGGGGTCAGAGGCCTGAGCAGAAAATCTCGGTCTCTATCTCTAACCTTGGTACTGCCAATATACAACCTCCTTGGATCCTGCAGACAAACCTCCCCCATATCACTTCAATCTACAGGCACCGGCTCAAATGCCTCCTGAGGCCTCAGTGGCTGAAGTTCCATTGCCATTATCTCCCATGCAGCAGATGCAGAGTCCACCATGATGTGTTACCTTAATCTTACTCTGAAAATTTTTAACGGGTTTTTTAAATATGTGCTTATTTTCAAACATTTAAATAGTTACCTTGTAAAAATGATCCAGTTTGGTCTATACTATGTCATCATGTTAAAGAATCCTATTTCAATCAGATATTTTGGATTTTGAGCCTTCTTGGCATTCTTGACAGGCATTCAAAAAAATCAAAGTTTCAAATAATTTGGACTGAAATTTCCAGTAAATTTTGGACTTCGGTTTTCCAATTTGGGCCCAACTGAAAAAATCGAAGGACCTATGTCTCTCATCTTGTAGAGACACCAACTAATCAGGCTATTTGGACTATACTAGAAGTACTGTCAAGTTGTGAAGTAATGCTAAATTTTAAGTTTCTATAATATAAAATGCTATTGATATAAATGTCTGAGAATTAAGAATTCTAATGACATTTTTAAATTTAAAATAAAATTAGTTACAGTGGGCCAGGTCCATGCAGGAAATCTGATTTTCCTGTCAGGCTTGATAAAACAAAAGGAGCCCTCAGAAGGGTGGGATACCTAATTTCTTTCTCAATAAGCAGGGAGCCCAAAAGGATTGTTCTGCCATCCCTTGCTATTATGGTAAGACTGGGACAATAGGGACAAAAGACCAGTGGGAGAACATGAAGACAGCCATTCCCAAACCCATAAGTCAGAGATAGTAGACTTTGGGCCAGGGCTGGTTCTAAGATAAAAGTCCTTTCTAAGTGGGAGGGGGAGATACCGTGAGAGTGGGGGTAAGAGCAAGGGAGGAAGTACACGTGGGCTTTGAGGGATAGATGAGCAATGGGCTTGACATGGGACAGAAGAGGTTGACCCTGCCCCCTGGAATTCAGCAGGAGGGGGAGGTGAAGATACAGCTGCCACATGGGAGATAATGGCACTGGAACTTCAGCCACTGAGGCCTCAGGAGGCATTTGAGCCGGTGCCTGTAGATTGAAGTGATATGGGGGAGGTTTGTCTGCAGGATCCAAGGAGGTTGTATATTGGCAGTACCAAGGTTAGAGATAGAAACTAAGATTTTCTGCATCAGAGAGAAAGAGTCCTCTGTATCCAGGACAAAAGAAGCAATCTGTCCAGCCACCGTCCCAACAACGTGGAGTTCTTTGGAAGAGTCGGACACTTTGACCAAGGTTGAAGAACCTGGGCCCCATTGTTGGAACTGTTATGCTGGCAAGGAGTCAGGGTGCAAGAAGCCACCAAGCACATGAGGACATCCTTGGGGATAGTCCCATTTTCAGTGACTCCACTCTGCTTGTCAAAAAGAAAAAAAAAATTTATCCTATCTATATGATCACTTTGTCACTTAATCCTGTTCCTAAGTGCACTTAAAACACACAGTTAAAATGCACCTCCTTCCTCCTATGAAGTCTGAAGTAACTCAGGGTTTTTGTCTTTCATACAGCCAGTAAGGAGACATAAAAAGGAGATGAAGACCAACCTCAAGAGAGATTGCATTATTGGAAGCAAAGAGGTTGGGGACAGTCTGTTCTTGCAGAGACCAGGCACAGATCACATGTGGAAATCAGTTTTTATCCAGTTGGTAGGGAATTAGCCAATGGGGGTGGGGAGGTATAAAAGGGAGCTGGAGAAGAATGTGTTTACCCTTGAAGCCTCAAGGGACTTCCTCCTAATCTCTTTCCCAAGATGCTGTATACCACTTACCTGCTTTATTTGCATCACAAGGAGACAGAAAGGGTCACCTGGGATCTCAACAAAAGGGAGGAAATGGGGCTTGCAGGGGGAAGGAGGAAGAATGGGAGTAGAGGAAAGGTGCTGCAAGTCCTTTATTCCAGCCCCTAAAGGCAAAAAGGAAAGACCTATAGATTTCATCTGGTTATTTCTAGCTGAAAAGCGGCAATGCAAATGATAGGGGTTTGCCTCTAGAGCCTGGAATCTTTCTCAGGTTGTTAGGGTTAGTATCCTTGCCCGAGGGTTGGAGTAACTTCATGGTCTTAACCTGGTGAGAGGTGGCTCTGATGTGGTTCCATAAGAAATTTTGGAACAGATTAAATAGGCACAGTCCAAATTGCAGGGTCATAAGGATGACAATTATGGCCTGAAAAGAGGAGCTTACCATGCCCACTCTTCCAGTGTAGGAGTCCACTCCATGTTTTGTTGGTTTCAAGCCTGTGACCTCTTCAGCTGTCCATTTAGTTTAGGGAGTTACTTACTGCAAAGACCCCACAAAGCACACCAGGGGGTGAAGAAGGTAAAAGAAAGAGCTAGTGTCCCAGAAACAAGTCCTAATATCCCTTTGCCAGGGACTGGTTAGGAAGTAGTGTTGCATCCATTCGTCAGCTAAAACAAAATGTTACAAAAACTAGTGACAGTCACACATGAATTTTATTGAAAACAAGAAGCAAATGAGAATCAAATGAGAGGCTGAAGGACCCCACTCCCCGTAAAGTCCTTCAGAACACGACCCCAGACTCAAAACAAATCCTCAGACCAGACGATGCAAAAGCAAGAGATAGGTTTTATTCACGAGTGCTCGCGGACGCAAACTCCAGACCCGACACAGCAGGTAGCAGGAGAAGCGTGCCTAAAAGTGTCTGGGGGACACTTATATACCCGGGGGATTGCAGAAGCGGGAGTACAGAGGCACAAAAGGCATGGTTGCAGGGTCTCGCTAAGATTGAGGGATGGAGGCATATAGAAAATATATTGCAGGTTTCCTGGCGTCAGCCTGGCCTCACAGATAAGGGGTGGCTGGGTGCCTCCCGTGCCTGTCTTCGGGCGACGTTACTTTGAACTGCAGCTGCCTGGCCATGACTTACGGTTTCGGCCTTAAGTCCCTGGGAAATGTAGTTTATTAAACCAGCATGCTGGGGCCCTCGTCTGTCCAAGAACAGGCGGCCCTGAAGAGTAAATGGTGGGGTTTCTATACATTAAGGCATTAAATCTGCATTACAGTTTGACAAGATTTACAGAGCTAACAATCAGTACGTGTCAAAACAATTGTTTTACAAGTGCATCTAGTACCAGGCGCATAGCATAAGATAACAAGTGATAAGGGGAGGGTCACTTAGGTCATGAGAGTAGTCTAGGGACGTGGTGGGAGTTTACATCACAAGGCTTACACAAAGAAAGTTGCAGGTCTGTGTCTTGACTCCTTTGTGACACAAAACAGGCACGAGCCATTAACTAAGCAGCACAAGGGTAGAGAAAGGACAAGGTAGGGTCCCGCTAAAGTTCTTTGTTTAGAGAAAGCATAACAAAAGGAGTGAGCGGTGAATAAGACACAGCATAACAAAAGGAGTGAAAGCAAGTGAAGCAGTTTTTAATATCAAAGGGGCAGATTTTAGAATTGGGTTGTTCATTCCCCCCTTTGGTTTTGTACATTAGGAAAATCCTTTCCTAAGGGCAGTCCTGATCCTCCAAGCATTTTAAGGCCTGGTATTGCTGGGTTAGGACCATGGCCTGAACGTGTGATAGCCCATCCCTGACAAACTGTGTTAACCGGTTAAAAAGGTAGGGACCAAATGTCAGGATTAATATTAGTAGAAAGATGGGGCCTATAAGGGAGGAGAGTAGGGTTGTGAACCAGGGGGAACGTTTCCAAATACTCTCATACCAGCCCTGCTGTGACTCAAATTCCCGTTGTCTTTTATCCAGTCTTTCTTTAAGTTTATCCAGGGTTTCAGTTACTACCCCAGTCTGATCGGCATAAAAGCAGCACTCCTCCCTCAGCGCTGCACAGAGCCCTCCTTCTTTAAGGAGCACAAGGTCCAGCCCCCTTCGGTTTTGCAGAACCACTTCCGAGAGGGAGGTCAGGGACTCTTTTAATGCCCTAACTGATTGTTCAAGGGCACGTAGGTCTTCATTCATGGCTTGGTGTAGATACATATATTGGTCTGTACGTATTACAGCAGTGGTACCCGTTGCTATTCCAGCTGTGATGCCACCCAGGCCCAGGAGCACAGCCAGGGACAGAGAAACGGGCTCTCGCCTGATTCTGTGTAGAGGAGACTCAAAGAACTGGAGAACAGGCTCATCAGGATGATACGTTATGCGGGGCCAGACTTGCACCAAGACACAGTAGTCCCGCGTTTGATCGAAGACCCCTGCATGAACACACGGGGTTAGCCCAGTACTACAAGCCCAGTAGGTGCCATTGGGCGCCGGGAGGTAATAGTTCCCCGGGGGAACTGGCACTGAAGTATAGCATAGGTTAGGGGGGCTTTTTTCCCAAACATAAACCACTTCCTTGGACATGGGTCAGAGTTAGCGGGTGATCAGCTTCCTGACAGCTGAGCGGTGGGGAGGAAACATTTTGAAGATTAGAGGCGTTGTAGGGCAGTGGAATACCTTCAAAATAGGGGGGGTTTGGGTTCAGGCATAGCCAGCAACTGGTTGCTTTTGCTGGGTCTGATTGGTTTAGGGCCTGATAGGCTGCTTTTATTAGGTTTAGGAGACGCTCCCTTGCACCAGGGAACGGAGCTGGAGGTGAGCTGAGGCTCGTGTTGGGGGACGGGGTAGGGCTTGGAGAAGCTTTTACCCCTGCCGGTAGGGGTCCGCCAGAAAGAGCTTTGCTGGGTCCCACAGATACCACTCGAGAGGGGAAGGTGATTTTACGGCTTAACATAAAAATAGTAAATGGGTCAGTTCCATGAGAGACATAGAGATGGACTCCCCAGACCCTGGGCGAGTCCCATGACTCTTGTCGTCCTCTGGCAGTGAAGTTTAGAACTAGGAGGTGGCATCGTTCCGGGCTCCGGTGGTTAAGGCAGGTGCCCGTCCTGTCTTCCAGGGAGGGTGTGAAATCGGATCGGGATATGCCATATCCCGGGGGTGTGGCCAGAGTGATTGGACTGTCAGCGGACTGGGGTTTCCAGTAGGCATCCCCCGTTGTCTCGCAACCCCATGCATAACAGAATCCCACCTCTGGCCCTCCGCACTGATAGAGGAGTTTTTTCCGCTGGGGCAGGCGTAGATGCCTCTCCCGCGCAGACACTTTGGAATTTCTCCTCTGACTTGGGGAAAGAACTTGCACAAATCAAACCAGATTTCGGGGAAATAGGTACTCGGGGGGGCTATTTGAGAGGTTTGGTTAATGATCTTTCCGCCCATACTGCTTATAGTCCGGGTTACATTATAAGGGGTATGAGGGGATGAGGCCAGGGAGGCCCTAAAAAAGAAAAGAAGGATTACAAAGAGTCGGATACGCGAGAGAGTCTTATCTTCAACGGGTTTTGAGAGCGCTGCAGCTTCCATGTTGTCCGGTCAACGGGGTGGTCGTCCAGCGGCTTGCTCTCCTCCCGTGGGGCGTGCTTCACGTGAGACGCGTGGACCCAGGCAGCGATCCCGTCGACCTTAACCGCAGTGGGGGTAGTCAGCAGGACGGTGTATGGTCCTTTCCAGCGCGGTTCGAGAGTTCTGGATTGGTGTCTGCGGATGTACACAGAATCTCCAATCTGGAATGGGTGAGGCACTGCTGGACACTTGGACTGGTACACGGCGGCCAAAGGCTTCCAAACCTGTCCCTGGATCAGCTGTAAGGCTCTCAGTCGGGTCTGCAGGTTGGGGGAAGTGGCATAAGAGTCAGTGCTGGGTCCCAGCAAGTCAGCAATCGGGGGAGGCCCTCCTTAGAGTATCTCATACGGAGTTAGCCCAAAGACAGAGGGGGTGTTCCGAGCCCGGAACAGGGCCATTGGTAGCAACTCAACCCAATCTCTAGCGCCAGTCTCCATCATTAATTTGGTTAAGGTCTCCTTTATGGTTCGGTTCATTCGTTCTACCTGCCCTGAACTCTGGGGTCTATATGCACAATGTAATTTCCAATCAATCCCCAGCACCTTGGCCACCAACTGACTTACCCGGGAGACAAAAGCTGGCCCATTGTCAGACCCCAATACCTTGGGAAGGCCAAACCGCGGGAAGATTTCTTCGAAAATCTTCTTGACGACTACATGTGCTGTCTCCTTTTTTACCGGGAAAGCTTCAGTCCAACCGGAAAAGGTGTCTACGAACACTAATAGATATTTAATTCCATACCTGCTGGGGCGGATTTCAGTGAAATCAATTTCCCAGTTTGTTCCAGGCCTGGTCCCGTGCACCCTTGCCCCTTCTGGCATCTTGAGGCGTTTTGGATTCACCTTTGCGCATGGGACGCAAGATTTAGTTACCTGTTTAACCAGCGAGTCCAATCCTAGTATGAAGTGGGCCTGCTCCTCCCTTTTTAGTAAGATTTTTAGCTTCTTATATCCTAAGTGGGTCCACCGATGGAGATTGCTCACTAGGTCTCTGGCCGCTTTTTTCGGCAGAACTATCTTGTCTTGAATTTTCCAAGCCTTTTCTTGTTCGTTATACTCTCCCCCTAGCCTCTGGATGGCGCTCACATCCTCCTCCGAATATGTCCACCCACCTTGGTCAGGAGAGGGTTGGGGGGTTTCAGGAGAATACACTGTCAATACCGGTTCTTTTAGGGCAGCTGTTTTAGCCGTCGCATCTGCCATCCTGTTGCCTCTTGCCACCGGGTCCTCCCCTTTTTGGTGGCCTGGGCAATGGATGATACTCAGCTTCTTTGGGAGATGGAGGGCTTGTAGGAGATTGAGGATCTCCTGTTTGTTTTTAATGTCCTTTCCTCCTGACGTCAGTAGCCCCCTTCTACGGTATATCTCCCCGTGAATATGAGCCGTAGCAAACGCATAGCGGCTGTCGGTGTAAATGTTTACTTTCTTTCCCTTGGCCGCCCGGAGAGCCTCAGTCAGTGCCACGAGTTCGGCCTTCTGAGCTGAAGTCCCCGGTGTCAGGGCCGAGGCCCAGATAACAGTCTTCCCGTCCACCACCGCCGCCCCCGCCTTTCTCTCACCTTGGTGCAGGAAGCTGCTCCCATCGGTGTACCAGGTATACTCCGCGTCTGGCATGGGCAGGTCTGTCAAGTCTTCTCGGGTTCCATGCGCCTCAGCCAGCACTTGGTGACAGTCGTGGTTGACCTGCGACTCGGTTCCGGGCTTCGGGAGCAGGGTGGCAGGATTGAGCGAGGCCGGGCTCCCAAAGCGGATTTTCTCAGGGTTGAGTAGCACAGTCTGGTAATGTGTAATTCTGGCGTTTGATAACCATCTGTCCGGGGGCTGACGGATGATTGTCTCTATGGCATGGGGCGCCACTATGGTGAGGGGCTGGCCCAAAGTTAACTTGTCTGAGTCTTTTACCAGAACAGCCACTGCAGCAATCATGCGGAGGCAGGGTGGCCATCCTGTAGCGACATTGTCCAGTTTTTTTGAAAAGTATGCTACAGGTCTCTTCCAAGGTCCCAGCCTCTGGGTTAGGACTCCCTTCGCTATTCCTCCATTCTCGTCTACGTATAAAGTGAAAGGTTTGGCTGGGTCGGGAAGGCTTAATGCTGGGGCCTCCAGGAGGGCCCTTTTGATCTTATCAAATGCTAATTGTTGTTCCCGGCCCCATATGAAAGGGGCATTTGTCCTCGTTAAGGGGTAAAGTGAGGCTGCCATTTCAGCGAATCCCGGTATCCAGAGGCGGCAGAAGCCGGCGCTACCCAGGAACTCTCTGAGTTGCCGGTCGTTTTTAGGTCGCGGGATGAGCGCCACAGCTTGCTTACGCCCTTCAGTAAGCCACCTTCGGCCTCCCTCCAGTACGTATCCCAAATAGGTTACACGCCTGGTGCACAGTTGGGCCTTCTTTGCGGAAGCCCTATACCCCAACTCACCCAGTTTTTGAAGCAAAGCCTCGGTCCCTTCGGTGCAGCTCTGTTCTGTCTCCGCTGCCAGTAGGAGATCATCCACATACTGTAATAAGATTAGCTCTGGATGGCTCACCCGGAAATCCGCCAAGTCCTGGTGAAGTGCCTCATCAAATAGTGTGGGCGAATTCTTGAATCCTTGAGGCAGCCTGGTCCAGGTTAATTGTCCCGAGAACCCGGTTTCGGGGTCTTTCCATTCGAAGGCGAAGATGGGCTGGCTCTGCGGGCTCAGTCTCAGGCAGAAGAAAGCGTCCTTTAAATCAAGAACTGAGTACCAGACATGGCTTGGAGGCAAAGTACTGAGCAGATTGTAAGGGTTAGGGACCGTGGGGTGAATGTCCTCAGCCCTACGATTTACTTCCCTCAAATCTTGTACAGGTCTGT
Source organism: Sylvilagus floridanus (assembly GCA_949820135.1). Classification (NCBI taxonomy): domain Eukaryota; kingdom Metazoa; phylum Chordata; class Mammalia; order Lagomorpha; family Leporidae; genus Sylvilagus; species Sylvilagus floridanus. Next base: position 74,670 of record CATKVR010000033.1, on the reverse strand, counting down.
AATCATTAGAGCCAGGCTTTCTGACTGGTAGCAGGGGAGTGTTCCACGGTGATTGGCAAGGCTTTAATATGCCCAGCTGTAGCAATCTTTGTATATGGGGCCGGACTCCGTCCTTAGCTTCCTTAGCCATAGGGTATTGGCGGATAGACACAGGAGTAGCCGCGGGCTTCAAAGTCACTATTAGCGGGGGCCGCCTAATAGCCAGCCCTACCCCCGCCGTTTCTGCCCAGGCTGTAGGAAATTTAGCAAGCCACTCGGGGCTGTTCCGAGGAGTTGGGGGGCTCTCGTGGAGGCGGTGTTCGTCCTCCAGCCGAAGAGTCAGCACGTGGAGGGGTTGGCCTGTGGGGCCGATCACCGTAGCCCCTTTGTCTTGAAAGTGGATCTGCGCCCCGACCTTCGAGAGGAGGTCTCTCCCCAATAAGGGGTAGGGGCAGTCCGGTACCAACAAAAAGGAGTCACCTGCCCCGTGGACAGGTGAACCTTACGCTCCGTTGTCCACCGATATAGTTTCCCTCCAGTGGCCCCCTGGACCCAAGATGTCTTGGAACTCAACGGCCCTTCAGCGCTAGTAAGAACTGAATGTTGGGCCCCTGTGTCGACCAGGAACGTGACCGGTCGGCCTCCCACTTTAAGGGTTACCCGGGGCTCAGGGGGAGGCTCCTGGCCCTGACTCCCCTAATCTTCATCCCCGAGTGACAGCACCGGGACGGGTCTCCTTTGGCCCCCTCGTTGTTGCCTGTTGGGACAATCTTTTGCCCAATGTCCCCTCTCCTTGCAGTAGGCGCACTGGTCACGCTCTAGCTCTACCCGTGGTCTACGCCGGCCTCCCGGGTCCCTGCCTTGTCTAGGTCTGTTCTGCTCGGACCCTGTAACTATGGTGGCCAAGATTTTACTTAGTTCTTTATTTCGTTTCCTGTCCCTCTGGTCTTGTCAGTTCTCCTGTTCCCTGCATATCCTTTCTTCCCTCTCTTCCTGCGTTTCTCTCTTATTGAAAATCTTTTCTGCCTCTTTTACCAAATCCGGCAGGGTATAACCCTGTAATCCCTCCAGCCTTTGCAGTTTAACTCGAATGTCCGGTGCTGATTGTCCAATAAAGGACATTATTACCTCAGCCTACCGGTCGGGGGCCTGAGGGTCAAAGGGCGTGTACATTCGGTATCCTTCCATTAATCTCTCTAAAAATCCTGCCGGGGTCTCCTCACTTCCCTGCATAATAGCGCGTACCTTAGCCAAATTAGTGGGACGCCTCGCGGCCCCCCGGAGACCTGCCAGGAGAATCTGGCGATAGAGACGGAGTTGTTCCCTACCGGCCACCATGTTGAAATCCCAGTCCGGGCGGGTGAGTGGGAACGCTGCGTCGATTTCGTTAGGCAGCTGAGTGGGTCGGCCATCATTCCCGGGTACATTTTTGCGGGCCTCCAGGAAGACTCGCTGCCTCTCCTCAGTGGTAAGAAGTGTCTGTAAAAGCTGCTGACAGTCATCCCAAGTGGGCTGATGGGTTAGTAAGATAGATTCAATTAGCCCCATCAGGGCCTGAGGGTCTTGGGAAAACGAGGGGTTATGAGTTTTCCAGTTATACAAGTCAGAGGCTGAGAAGGGCCAGTACTGGATCTGGCCTGCCACTGAACGGAGGGGCAGGGCATGAGACGACCAGGCGTCCTCCCCCCTTCTGCCTCGCTCGCGGCGCAACCGCAAGCGATGGGTTAATGCCGGTGAAGATGGCTCTGCAGGGGGTGGAACCTCCTCTTCTTGTATGGTCGAGTCTGGGGACGGGGCACAAGGAGCCGGCCCCACGGGAGCAGGGCGAGCATATGGGGGCGGCGGGGGTTCTAATAGCAACAGATCCTCCTGTCCTCCCGGTAGGACAGGGGGGTCTTTGGGTTTTGCCTTTGGAAGTTCCTCCAATGGGTAAAGTGAGGCCACCGGGGAAGGGTCCTCCGGCTTAGCAGGAGCAGGGAGGGCCGCGGGCAAGGGGGAAGGAAGGGGGACCAAAGGTGTCACCGGGGGAGGAGGGGGAGATTTAGGTTGAGATTTCCCATCCGCGGGCGGAGTTGGCGAGAGGAAGGGCTTAACCCATGCAGGCGGGTTCCGAACCAAGTCCTCCCAGACAGAAATATAGGGCACCTGGTCGGGGAGCCCCCGTGGTCCGGCTCGACAGACACGATCCTTCACCTGCGAGATAACATTCGGGATAAAAGTTCCCTCCCTCGGCCATCCGGCTCCATAGGTCGGCCACTCTGTGGAGCTGAGAGTGACCCATTTTTTCTTTTTGACTTCCACCGAAAGACTGCGTGCACGCTCCTGGACCTCCTTCCAATGACCTATAGTGAGGCTCAACGGGGTGGTTAGTTGCTGCCCCATGGCAGTGGAAGGATGGAAAAAAACGAAACAAAGACCAAAGAACACAAGCACACACAAGACAAACAATACAAGTCGCGCGACTATAGACCGGTGTAAAAGTAAACCTAACAATTCAGATGGGAGTGGCCTCTGTGGCCAGGCTCTCCCCAGGACTAACAATTCAGGCGGGAGCGGCCTCCGGCCAGGCCCCCTGGGAAGGAGAGAGACAATCTCTCTCTCTCTTCCCCAGACCGCCACTGGAGCGTCCTCCAGGGCCGGACCAGGGGTCTTAGGACACGTCTGTCTCCTCCGCTGGTCCGATACAGATACAGGTCCTGTACAGGCACAATTTCAGGTTTCAGGCAGAAGGCGCCGCTAGTTAAGACAAACACACACCACGACACATATACAATTACACAAAGGGGAAAAAAACCTTACCTCCGACTGGCTTTCTGAGGGTGTGAGTCGGGGGTCGTCGATTCCCGGCCAATGCACCAGATGAAGGACCCCACTCCCCGTAAAGTCCTTCAGAACACGACCCCAGACTCAAAACAAATCCTCAGACCAGACGATGCAAAAGCAAGAGATAGGTTTTATTCACGAGCGCTCGCGGACGCAAACTCCAGACCCGACACAGCAGGTAGCAGGAGAAGCGTGCCTAAAAGTGTCTGGGGGACACTTATATACCCGGGGGATTGCAGAAGCGGGAGTACAGAGGCACAAAAGGCATGGTTGCAGGGTCTCGCTAAGATTGAGGGATGGAGGCATATAGAAAATATATTGCAGGTTTCCTGGCGTCAGCCTGGCCTCACAGATAAGGGGTGGCTGGGTGCCTCCCGTGCCTGTCTTCGGGCGACGTTACTTTGAACTGCAGCTGCCTGGCCATGACTTACGGTTTCGGCCTTAAGTCCCTGGGAAATGTAGTTTATTAAACCAGCATGCTGGGGCCCTCGTCTGTCCAAGAACAGGCGGCCCTGAAGAGTAAATGGTGGGGTTTCTATACATTAAGGCATTAAATCTGCATTACAGTTTGACAAGATTTACAGAGCTAACAATCAGTACGTGTCAAAACAATTGTTTTACAAGTGCATCTAGTACCAGGCGCATAGCATAAGATAACAAGTGATAAGGGGAGGGTCACTTAGGTCATGAGAGTAGTCTAGGGACGTGGTGGGAGTTTACATCACAAGGCTTACACAAAGAAAGTTGCAGGTCTGTGTCTTGACTCCTTTGTGACACAAAACAGGCACGAGCCATTAACTAAGCAGCACAAGGGTAGAGAAAGGACAAGGTAGGGTCCCGCTAAAGTTCTTTGTTTAGAGAAAGCATAACAAAAGGAGTGAGCGGTGAATAAGACACAGCATAACAAAAGGAGTGAAAGCAAGTGAAGCAGTTTTTAATATCAAAGGGGCAGATTTTAGAATTGGGTTGTTCAAGGCAAGGTAACCAATTGGGACTGGCCACTAATCAGGTTCGACACTCCTTACCAGAGTGCAGCCCCCAACAGCGAGTTATACAGCTTTTTATAGTATTCTGTCCACTAGGGCTCACAATTTTTTTTTTTTTTACAGGCAGAGTGGACAGTGAGAGAGAGACAGAGAGAAAGGTCTTCCTTTGCCGTTGGTTCACCCTCCAATGGCCTCCGCGGTCGGCGCGCTGCGGCCGGCGCACCGCGCTCGTCCGATGGCAGGAGCCAGGTGCTTTTCCTGGTCTCCCATGGGGTGCAGGGCCCAAGCACCTGGGCCATCCTCCACTGCACTCCTGGGCCACAGCAGAGGGCTGGCCTGGAAGAGGGGTAACCGGGACAGAATCCGGTGCCCCGACCGGGACTAGAACCCGGTGTGCCGGCGCCGCAAGGCGGAGGATTAGCCTGTTGAGCCACGGCACCGGCCAAGGGCTCACAATTTTAAACCTGACCCCTGGTATGCAGTGAACAATAAAAAGGAAGACCAGAATATGGTTGTAAGATAACAGTTAACAATAACAAGCCCAATGACAGATCCATGATATGGTGGTAAGATAACAGTGAAGCACACACTGGGTCAACCTAGTTCCTGGGAATTTAGGCCCACGTAGTTTCACAAGATACACTCTTAGCTGATAGCAAGCAAAGCTAGTATGATTGGAAGCAAGAGATCTTCAATTAGTTTTTAGCCACACTCCATTTTGATTCTGTTAATGGGCCCTTCTCAAGTTATTTTAATTTTGCTTTAATGTCTGGAAAACTCTGGGCAAAGATGATTCATGAGAAGGCTATGGCCATTGAGAGACTTAGTAGTAGTAGGAGTAGGGAATTCTGTTAGGGTAGTGGTGGAGTTGACACCAGTGCATGGGCCAAAGCCCAACATGGTGATGGGAGCCAGGGCCTAATATGGTGACTCATATCCCACCATGAGTTGATGGTGGACAAGGGTCCTGAGTGGGACTGGGTTGTCTTGAGAGGGTAGTAAAAAGGGAGGCAAAGGCAAACTGGAGGACAAAGTTATAGGCTGGAGGGTGAAAACCACCTGAGCACCAAACTGGTATAATATGTCTCTCCCCAAGAGGGGGGTAGGACATTGACATATAATAAGAAATGAGTGGGAGAAGGGCATAAAATCAATTATGCAGAGCAGATTGGGAGTCTGCAAAAGTCTGTGAGGCTTTCCCTCCACCCTGACTGTGAAGGTTGAGGCAGCAGATACTGGGTAAGGACTAAGAAGGATGCCCCTCTGTTGATAAGGAAAAAAAATTGGCGTACCTGCTACTGTCACAATTACTGTGGGATCCTGCAGAATGATGGCCATGGTCAGGTGGTGGGATTCTGGACTCCTTCAGTCCTCAATAGCCAGCCCTAAAATGTCAACCCAGGGCAAAGATGGGATGGATGGCCTACTGGCTTGACTAACAAGAAGATAGTCCATTGGTAGCATTTAGGGCAAGGACATACTCTGGCCCAATGGCCTAATTTGGCCACATTTGAAGCATGAACCTGGCGGATTCCTGCTGTCAGCAGGTCTTCTGTGGATAGCAGAGTTTCTGGATACAGCAGGTTGCTGAACAGCCTTGGCCAATATTTGGAATATTTGCTTTTTGGCCCTCTCATTCCTCCCATTAAATACTTTAAAGGCCACCTCTAGAATTTCTGCCTGTGGAGTTAATGGGCCCTTCTCAAGCCATTTTAATTTTGCTTAAATGTCTGGGAAACTCTGGGCAAAGATGATTCATGAGAAGGCTATGGCCATTGAAAGACTTAGGATGTAAGTTTGTCTATTGGAGGACAGTTTGCGTTAGGCACTGCAAAAAAGCCGAAGGGTTTTCCATTTTATCTTGAATGACTTCTCCCAGTTTAACAAAATTTACAGCCTTTCTGGTAGATTTTCTCAGGCCAGCTAGCAAGCAGGTAATAAAACAGCTTCTGGTCATTATACCATTGGGAGAGTTGTAGTCCCAATTGGGGTCTTGTTTGGAGGCCTCATCTGAACCTATGGGATGGGTAGAGTCAGTCTGATGGATCTCATTGGCATGGGGACAGGCTGATTCCTAAACTTACCTTCACTCCTTGGGAAGGAAGGTATTATAGAGGGTTATAAAGACATCATAAAAGCTTAGATTATAAGATGTGGCTAAATAGTAAAATTCCTTAATGTATGACATTGGATTAGAGGTGAAGGAACCCAGTTTTTGTTCAGTCTGTGAAAGATCAGCAAGTGAGAATGGAACATGGACCCTTAGGATGCCTTCCAACCTTACCGCTTCCTTTAGGGATAATAAGGAGGTGGGCTCTCTGGCTGCTATGGGGGAGTGAGTGACTCCGGGAATATGCACAGAAGAAAGAGGGGAGGGAGGGGCTTGAGGGAAGAGAAGGGTGGGGATGGAAAGTTCATTCAGTGCAGCAGGAGAGGGCAAGGTTGAAATGTAGATTGGTTGTGACAAGACAAAGGGTGTTGGGGGAGAAGATGAGCAAAGGACTTGGGAAAAAGTGCAGAGGTACAGTGAGATCTGTAGGAGAAGTTGAGTGAAGGGTAGACATGGGCAGGAAGGTTTGGAGGAATAGATTGGCATGGAACATGAGGTAACCCAGAGGGAGGTACAGTGAGAGCAGGAGGAGATATGGTGAGAGCAGGAGTAGAAGTCAAGGGAGGAGTAAACATGGGCAGGTTTTGGGAAACAGATGAGTAGGGGCCATGACATAGGGCAGAGGGAGGTACAGTGAGAGCAGGAGTAGAAGTTGAGGGAGGAGTAGACATGGGCAGAAAATTGTTTTGGGTAACAGATGAGTAGGCTTGGGATAAGGCAGATGAAAGTGCAGTGAGAAATGGAGTAGAAGTTGACACCATTCTTGGAACTCCGCAGGAGAGGGAGGTGATGATTTAGTGTGGGCCTGAGCAGATGGTGGATTCTGTGGCTGTCAGGTGGGAAATAATAGTGCCAGGTCAGTGGTGCCAAGACCTGGGTTGCTGGGGCTCTGGGGGTGGCTGAGCTGGTGCTTGTGGATTGGAACAATAAGCGGGGTGTTCATCAGATAAATTGAAGGAAGTGGCAGTGATGGTGGTGGCAGGATCAAAAGTAGAAGAAAGGGATTTCAGCTCAGGCCTTTGACCTCTAGTATGATCTTTGAAGGCCAAAAAGCCCTCAGCTTGAGAGCAAGAACTACATAGAGAAGGCTTAGATCTAAAACAGGAATAAGCTTGCACATATGAGATCCCTTTCCATTTTCCCAAATGCTCACAGAAGTGATAAAGATCTTGAATGATATCAGGGTCAAGTGTATCATGGAGGGGCCACTTTGATTGACTCTTAGGGTCATACATGGGCTGTGCTCAATTACAGAGAAAGATGAGGCATTGGCATTTGAGGTTTAGAGCCAACTTGAGAGGGACTATATTACTTAGAAGGCAACAAAGAGGAGAATCGGACAGAACACGGGGAGAAAAAGCTCATATGGCAACCTGTACTGTTGGATCGGTGCATATTGGGTGTCTCTGAGATCATGGCTGTCCAACTGGCAAGATGATATGGGAACAGAGGGCAGGAGTCAGCACACATGCACACACTGGAACCCAGGGTTTAGTCCATAGAAGGGAAATAGGAGGTTGAGTAGTCACCCACATCCACTGTTGCTTAGACACAGTGTCCCTAGAGATTGTGGTGCCCGATACCAGGATTTTGAGATGAGTAGAACCACAACTCATAGTGGAAGTCGCCATGGGAATTTCTCATTCTCTGTCTTACCTTAGAATTTGGAGGGCCACTCTGTGGGTGGGGATCACAAAGTGTTCGAAGTGGCATGGGAGAAGTTATAGGGGTTTGTTTTGTGATTGGCAGAAAACCAGGACCCCAAGGCAGATCAGAGACCCCTGAAGGGAGAACAAAGTCACTGAGGGAGCTTGGATCTGAGTTACAGCACAAATGTAAGGACACCACAAAGCATACCAAGCACCAGAGTAAGGGAAAAGGTTTACTGGGGGAAATCCAATAGGAAATAAGGAAAAAGAGAAGAAGGAAAAAGAGAGAGCTCATGAACAAGAAATGGGTCCTAATATCCTTTTGTCAGTGGGAAGGTAAGGAAATAGTTGTGTGTTAATTATGTAGCTCAACCAACAAACAAAAATACTAAAAGGGATATAGTCTTAAATTGTATATCAGCACTGTTGATTAGGGCTGATCAAGTCATTGTTTCTCCTAGTGTCCATTTCATTTCAACAGGTTTCTTTTTTGATGCTCGGTTAGTTGTCAAAATCAGGGAGAACATATGATATTTGTCCCTTTGAGACTGGCTTATTTCACTCCGCATGATATTTTCCAGATTCCTCCATCTTGCTGCAAATGATGGGATTTCATTGTTTTTGACTGCTGTATAGTATTCTATGTAGTACATATTGCATAATTTCTTTATCCAGTCTACCATTGATTTGGGTTGATTCCAGGTCTTAGCTATTGTGAATTGAGCTGCAATAAACATTAAGGTGTAGACAGCTTTTGTGTTTGGCAATTCAATTTCCTTTGGGTAAATTCCAAGGAGTGGGATGGCTGGGTTGTATGGTAGGGTTATATTCAGGGTTCTGAGGAATCTCCAGACTGACTTCCATAGTGGCTTAACCAGTTTGCATTCTCACCAACAGTGGGTTGTATCCCTTTTTCCCCACATCCTCTCCAGCATCTGTTGTTGGTAGATTTCTGCATGTGAGCCATTCTGACCGGGGAGAGGTGAAACCTCATTGTGATTTTGATTTGCAAATTTCCTTGATAGCTAGTGATCCTGAACATTTTTTCATGTGCTTGTTGGCCGTTTGGATTTCCTCTTTTGAAAAATGTCTATTCAGGTTTTTGGCCCATCTCTTAAGTGGGTTGTTTGTTTTGATATTGTGGCATTTCTTGACTTCTTTGTAGATTCTGGTTATTAACCCTTTATCTGTTGCATAGTTTGCCTCTTCACTCTCCTGACTGTTTCTTTTGAAGTACAGAAACTTCTCAATTTGATGCAATCCTAATTGTTAATTTTGGCTTTGAGTGCCTGTGCTTCCAGGGTCCTTTCCAAGAAGTTTTTTCCTGTACCTATATCTTACAAGGTTTCTCCAATGTTCTCTAATAATTTGATGGTGTCAGGCCATAGATTTAGGTCTTTAATCCATGCTTGTATAAGGTGAAAGGTAGGGGTCTTGCTTCATGCTTCTGCACATGGAAATCCAATTTTCCCAGCACCATTTATTGAATAGAATGTCCATACTCCAGGTATTCGTTTTGGATCCTTGATCAAATATAAGTTGGCTGTATATTTTTTTGGTTGATTTCTGGTGTTTGTATTCTGTTCCATGGTCTATTCATCTGTTTCTGTACCAGTACCATGCTGTTTTGATAACAAATGCCATGTAGTATGTCCTGAAATCCTGTAATGTGATGCCTCTGCTTTGTTTTTGTTGTACAAGATTGCTTTAGCTATTCGAGATCTCCTGTGTCTCCATTTGAATTTCAGCATCATTTTTTCCGGATCTGAGAAGAATGTTTTGGTATTTTGATTGGTATCGCCTGGAATCTAATAATTGCTTTTGAGAGAATGGATATGTTCATGATATTAATTCTTCCAATCCATGAGTATGGAAGATTTTTCCCTTTCTTGGTATCTTCTGTTTCTTTAAGATTTTGTAATTCTCATCGTAGAGTCTTACTGTCCTTGGTTAAGTTTATTCTAAGGTATTTGATTGTTTTTGTGGCTATTGGGATTGGGATTACTCTTAGCGGTTCTTTCTCAGCCGTGGCGTTGCCTGTGTATACAAAGGCTGTTGATTTTTGTGCATTGATTTTATATCCTGCTACTTTTCCAAACTCTTCTATAAGTTCCAATAGTCTCTTAGTAGAGTTCTTTGGATCCCCTAAATAAAGAATCATATCTTCTGCAAAGAGGGATAGTTTGAGTTCTTCCTTCCCAATTTGTATCCCTTTAATTGCTTTTTCTTGCCTAATAGCTCTGGCTAAAACTTCCAGAACTATATTGAATAGCAGTGGTGAGAGTGGGCATCCCTGTCAGGTACCAGATCTCAGTGGAAATGCTTCCAAGTTTTCCCCATTCAATAGGATGCTGGCTGTGGTTTTTTCATAAATTGCTTTGATTTTGTTGAGAAATGTTCCTTCCATACTCAGTTTGCTTAGGGTTTTCATCATGAAAGTGTGTTGTGTTTTATCAAATGCTTTATCCGCATCTATTGAGATAATCATATTTTTTTTCTTCTGCAGTCTGTTAATGTGGTATATCACATTGATTGTTTTGTGAACATTGAACCATCCCTGCATACCAGGGTTAAATTCTACTTGGTCTGGGTGGATGATCTTTCTGATGTGTTCTTGCATGCTATTGGCCAGTATTTAAAAGAGGATTTTTGCATCTGTGTCCATCAGCGTTATTGGTTGTAAATTTCTTTAAATGCTGCATCATTTTCCGGCTTAGGAATTAAGGTAATGGTGGCTTCATAGAAAGAATTTGGAAAGATTCCCTCTTTTTCGATTGTTCTGAATAGTTTGAGAAGAATTGGAGTTAGCTCTTCTTTAAATGATAGGTAGAATTCAGCATTGAAAACATCTGGTCCTAGACGTTTGTTTGTTGGGATGTCCTTTATAAGTGTTTCAATTTCTGTCTCAGTTATGGGTCTATTTACGTTTTCTATGTCTTCATGGTTCAATTTAGGTAGATTGCTTGTGTCCAGAAATCTAATCATTTGTAATAGATTTCCTTGTTTGCTGACTTTCAAGTCCTTGTAGTAATTTCTGATGATTCTTTTTATTCTGTGGTGTGAGTTGGTATGTTTCCTTTTTCATCTATGATTTTATTGAGTTGAGTCTTTTCTCTTCTTTTTTTAGTTAGTTGGGCCAGTGGGATGTCGATTTTATTTATTTTTCAAAAAACCAGCTCCTCGTTTGGCTTATTTTTTTGTTAATTTTTTAGATTTAATCCTGTTGATTTCCTCTCTGATTTTAATTATTTCTTTTCTTCTACTAGATTTGGGACTGGTTTGCTGCAGTTTTGCTAGAACCTTGAGATGCATTGAAAGCTCATTTATTGGGTGCCTTTCCAATTTCTTGATGTAGGCACCTATTGATATAAACTTTACTGTTAACACTGCTTTTGCCGTATCCCATAAGTTTTGATATGTTGTGCTGCTATCCTCATTTACTTCCAGCATGTTTTTGATTTCTCTTTTGATTCCTTCTATGACCCATTGTTCATTGAGGAGCATGTTGTTCAGTCTCCATGTGTTTCCATATGCTCTAGGGATTTCTGAGTTGCTAATTTTCACCTTCATTCCACTGTGGTCTGAGAAGCTGCATGGTATGATTCTAATTCTTTTGATTTTGCTGCGATTTGCTTTATGGCCTACTGTGTGGTCAATCCTAGAGAAGGTTCCATGCACTGCTGAGATAAATGTAAATTCTTTATGTGTATGATGAAAAGTTCTGTAGATATCTGTTAGATCCATTTGGGCAATACTGTTGTTTAAATCTACTGTTTTCTTGTTAATCATCTGTCCGGATGATCTGTCTTTTTCTGAGAGTAGAGTATTGAAGTCCCCCAGTACTTCAGTATTGGAATATAAGTCTCCCTTGAATCCCTTGACATATCGTTTAAATAAACCGGTGCCCTGTAATTAGGTGGATAGACATTGATAATCATTATACCTTCCTGTTGAATTGATCCTTTAATCATTATATAGTGACCCTCTTTGTCTTTCTTAACTTCTTTTTTGTTGAAGTTTTTGTCTGATATTAATGTGGCTACACCCGCTCATTTTTCATTTCTGTTGGAATGGTATATCTTTTTCCAGCCTTTCACTCTCAGTCTCCATGCATCTTTGTTGGAAAGATGTGTTTCTTGTCAGCAGCAAATAGATGGGTTTTGTACTTGACCCATTCAGCCATTCTGTGCCTTTTAACTGGAGAGTTGAGGCCATTAATGTTCAATGTTACTATTGATAAAGAGTAACTTTGCCCTGTCATTGTCCCAAAGATATTTTTTAACATATACTTTGAACTTCCTGTGATCTTTTGCTGTGAGGTTTCCTTCTTTTACCTTCTTTCATATTGATGACCATATTTCTGTGTTTTTTTTTGTAACTCATCTTTAAGCATCTGTTGCAGAGCTGGACGAATGGTGAAAATTATTTCAATTTCTGTTTGCTATGAAAGATCTTTGTTTCACCTTCATTCACAAATGAGAGTTTTGCAGGATATAATATTCTGGGCTGGCAGTTTTGCTCTCTTAGTACCTGGGCTATATCTTGCCATTCCCTCCTAGCTTTTAGGGTTTCTGATGAGAAGTCAGCTGCGAGTCTAATTGGGGATCCTCTGAGAATAATCTGACATTTCTGTCTTGCCCATTTTAGGATCTTTTCTTTATGTTTCACTGTGGTGAGTTTAATCACAGCATGTCATGGAGAGGATCTCTTTTGGTCAAGTTTATTAGGGGTTCTGTGAGCTTCCTGTACTAGGATGTCTCTGTCCTTCTCCAAACCCAGGAAGTTCTCTGCTAGTATCTCACTAAAAAGGCCTTCTAATGCTTTCTCTCTCTCCATGCCTTCAGGAACTCTTAGAACTCGAATGTTGGGTTTTTAATATTATCCTGTAGATTACTGACTATTTTTTAGATTTTTAATTTCCTCTTCTTGTCTTTGGTTTGACTGTATATTTTCCTGTGCTCTGTCTTCTTAGTCCGATATTCTCTCTTCTGTCTCACTGACTCTGTTTTTAAGACTCTCTAATATGTTTGTCATTTTCTATTGAATTCTTCATTTCATTTTGATTTCTCTTCACTATCACACTTTTCCTGTTTTACTAGTGTCTGCATTTCATTTTGATTCCTCCTTAACATTTCATTTTCATGAGAGAGATTTTCTATGCTGTCCCTAAGAATTTTTGTAGTTCAAGAATTGTTTTTGAAGACTTCTAAATGTTCTTATCATAAATTTTTTGAAATCTGTATCTTGCATTTCTTCTATCTCATCATTTTCATAATCTTGGATTGTGGTGTCTTGTTCATTTTGGGCGTCATAATGTCTTCCTTGTTGTTGTTGCCTCGGTTTCTGTGTTTGTTGCTTGGCATTATGGAGATATTCTTTGAATTCTTCTTCCCTCACTGTGGTTTTTTTTTCCTGTTATACTGTGACTGTGTTAAGTGGACTGTCTGCTTTTGGAGGAGCCTTAGAGGCTTGAGGCTTGAGATAGGTGTAGCCAGAGACCTCTGCTTTGTTCTTTAGGGTTAAGGGTGTGCCAAAGGAGACAAACTCAGTTTAGCCATGGTAAATCTCTTTCTCACTCTCTCTTTTATTTAATTTATTTATTTATTTATTTATTTATTTATTTATTTATTTATTTATTTATTTTTGATTCAGGAGGGAAGTAATACTGCACAGCTGAGCAGAATTGAAGGTAGTTAACTTCTGATCTCTGGCTTCTGTGTGTATATCACTCCTCTGCTTTTTCCCAGGGACCACACAAAGAATCTGTGCTGCTCTCAGTGTGTGCTCAAAATCTCCTGCAGTCTCCCACTGGGTTACCATGGCTACTGAATTGTAGTGTCTCTGGAGAGTACTCAAGTGTATTCCATGAGTTCTCTTGCCCACCCTCTCTTTGTTCACCACCTCAGTTTATTAGCTCCACCCATTCACTAAGTCCTAACCTTCTGTTATTCTTCCCCTACCCCCCAAGTCAGGTTTTTCTGTTTCAGGAGTGCTTTTTTAATATTGGTCCAATCAATAGGAGCAACTGCTGCTTATATTAGAGCAAGAATTTGGGCCAGGACTTTGGCTGCAGACAGCAACAGAAGGTGGCAATGCATTTAAACAGAAAGTAAACAGATATTTGCATAGGAGTGAATTCAATGAGCCCAACTTGAAAGTTCCCTGGAGCCTGGTATCTTCTGCCAGGAGTTGCAGGTTGTTGAATGAGGAGATTCCAGGTGAGGAGGGTTAAAGGCCATTAGGCTGAAAGGTGACTGTAAGGCAGATCCTGCTCAAACATAGGTAATTTGGTTAATTTGAGTGAAATAGGGTCAGTGAGGGTTGCCATATATCAAAAGTGGATTGGTGGGCCAATGCTGTGGCACAGCGTGTTATAGCCTAGTTTTAAGTGCTGGCATCCCATATGGGTGCTGGTTCGAAACCCAGTTGCTCCTCTTGCAGGCCAGCTCTCTTCTATAGCGTGGGAAAGCAGTAGAAGATGGCTCATGTATTTGGGCTCCTGCACCCACGTGGGAGATCCAGAGGAAGCTCCTGGCTTCGGATCGGTGCAACTCTTGCCGTTGCAGCCATCTGGGGAGTGAACCACGGGATGGAAGACTCTCTCTCTGTCTCTACTTCTCTCCTTAACTCTGTCTTTCAAATAGATAAATCTTTAAAAAAAAAGTGGATTTCATGGGACATTGTGGTAAGTGTCTCTCTTATAGCCAGGGCTGGCAGGGGGCCTCAGGTGATAGGGTCTGCAGGGCCTGGTTAGAAGGCAAGTTGGAAGGACAGGGGAGGGCAAAATCTCAAGCCCCAGAATGGCAATTCATCTGGCAGCCATGGCTGAGCTGTAGGGGTTTCTATGACAGAGCTCTAAGCTTTAGGAGGGCTAAGCATAAGAATTTTGTCCAATCTAGAAGGAATTTGGTGGAGAGTTTGGTGAGGGTTTCTTTTTAAGGATAGGCTTGTGAATACCTGGGACGTAAAGGGTCCATTATTCTAACTAGGGGGAAGAGGAGAAATCAAATGTCATTATAATTTCTTGAGGAAGTGGGCAACCATAGGAGCTCTTTTATTTGTAGTGGGGAGTGCCTCGATCCACCAATACAGGGAGATCTTTAATTATATGCACAGGTGACATGTGAGTTAAGTCTATCTGCCAGTGCATCACAGGGAGAGAAACCCTGTTTCTGGTGAGAGGGGGACTTTCAAGATAAAAGATTGGTGCCAGGATTTGTTTGCTGGCAGGTGGGGCAAGTCTTAAGAGGCTTTCTAGAGGTTGTTGGTCTAGAAATTGTGAGGACAGGTGAGTGTTTAAGAATTGCTGTCAGACTTGAATAGAAGGATGAAAAGGGGGTATTTATGAGATAATTTTGTGGCTGGAAAGGTTAGATGGGTGATGGGATGGTTTTTAGATTGCAGCTGTCAAGGCAAGTATAAAGTTTAGGGAGCAGACCACAGGGTGAGTTATGGCACTCTGTTCTGCTGCTTGGTCTGTGATATTACTTAAAATGGCCAGAGGAACTTATCCCTTTGGTGACCCTGGCAGTGGAGTAAGGTAGCAGCTTGTTAGATAAGATTGCTGCATCACGAGAGCTTCAATGTGAGAGCCATTAACTACAGGAGTGTGCTTTTGAGTGAGAAGGGTGTGTTCTTCCAAATATGAATATTAGAATGAAGAATATTACAGGCATGTTTGGAGTCAGTGTGGATGTTGACCCATTTATCCTTTGTTAGTGTGAGAGCTCAGGAGAGAACAAGTAGTTTTGCTTGGTGGGGACTATGCTTCTAAGAGGGTGTGTTTTGGGGAATTAGAGCTATTTCCTTGATGATTGCTTATCCTGCCACACATGGTGGTGCTTTTGGGACTGCCATTGACGAACCAATGTGGGATGTGGGGGTCTTTGTCCATGATATGGGCAAAAGGGTTGAGGGTGAGATCTAAGACCTCACAGCAATTATGTGTTATAATCCTCCGCCTGTGGTGCCGGCACACCGGGTTCTAGTCCCGGTCGGGGCACCAGATTCTGTCCCGGTTGCCCCTCTTCCAGGCCAGCTCTCTGCTGTGGCCCGGGAGTGCAGTGGAGGATGGCCCAGGTGCTTGGGCCCTGCACCCCATGGGAGACCAGGAAAAGCACCTGGCTCCTGGCTCCTGCCATCAGACGAGCGCGGTGCGCTGGCCGCAGCGCGCCGACCGCGGCGGCCATTGGAGGGTGAACCAACAGCAAAAGGAAGACCTTTCTCTCTGTCTCTCTCTCTCACTGTCCACTCTGCCTGTAAAAAAAAAAATGTGAATTTTGGGTATGGAGGGGAAGGAGTGTTGTAAGATTTAGAATGGAGTACAGAGGAAGGATAAGGTTGGGTAAGGCATGTAGGATCTGGACCCTGGAAGGAAGAAGAGAAAGAAAAATCCAATGGCTCACTAGATTTTAGAGGTTATGGAGTGAGCGAATATGTAGGGGTAAGGAAGGGACCCATGGTTGAGACAGAAATCAAGCAGAAAGTTTGAGAGGTCAGTAGTCTTGATCATTATTCTCCAGAGGTTGGAAGAGGTATCTTTCAGGTAATGTTAGGCAGGGGACCTAATGTTAAGAAGGAGACCCGTGTGTGTGTGTGTGTGTGTGTGTGTGTGTGTGTGTGTGTGTGTGTGTGTGTGTGTGTGTGTGTGTAACTTTGCTGGATAGGGGTCTTCATGGTTGGAATTCCTGAAATTTCTCCTAGGACTTTGCAATGGACTTGATGGCCCTCTTAGTACAGAGCTGGGGAGCCACTACTTAGAGAAGGCTTTGGAGCTGAGCCCACTCAGGGGGAAGTGGGAGTGGGCTTGGGGGTTTAAAGTCAGGCTTAAGAACAGAGTTGTTTGTTGGGGGAGGTGTAGAGTGCCTGTTAAGGTGGAGGGGTTCTCTTGAGAGACAGGCTCCCTGGCAAAGTTCACAGTACACTGTTTTAGCACTTTGGAATGCCAGGTGCAGGGCTTTCTGGATCAGTAAACATTTTGCTAGCCTTTTTACGTAATTATTTTTCCTCCTAAGAAGAAAGTAGCAGAAGGGAGGGTTCCGGAAGAGATGGTTTTGGGTGCTGCAGAGGAGAAGGAAGAGGACATCAGGCAGAGGGTATGGGAGAGATGGGGATCTGGGGACAATCAGAGGGATGGAGCTTTAGATGAAAGATCAAGATGGTGATCTGAAAACTGAGACTTTTAATTTGGAGAGGAGGTAGCTGCCCATTAGGGACATGGGGCATTGTGGCATCACAAGAAAGGCGTGGGCCGTAGTAAGGGAGCTGAAGATGCAGGGAAAGAGTGGGGTGACTCTTGTTTTGATGCGAATGCATGCCTGAGACTCTTTTAATGGAGATTTTGGAGTCCAGAGTGCAGCCTGAAAATGCTGTCATCAGAGAGAAAGAGTCCTCTGTATCCAGGACAAAAGAAGCAATCTGTCCAGCCACCGTCCCAACAACGTGGAGTTCTTTGGAAGAGTCGGACACTTTGACCAAGGTTGAAGAACCTGGGCCCCATTGTTGGAACTGTTATGCTGGCAAGGAGTCAGGGTGCAAGAAGCCACCAAGCACATGAGGGCATCCTTGGGGATAGTCCCATTTTCAGTGACTCTATTGGCCACATGAGGTTCCCCTCATGGTTTTGTTGGGGCATGCTCTTGCCCAGTTTCTGGTCTGGTTTCAGCAAAAGCAGGGACTAGGAGGGGTCCTGTCCTGCATTTGAGTGTCAGGGTGTCAGGCCAGATGGACTTTGGTTTCATAAGGTAGAGGCCCACATTTTATATTTAGCTTTTCTGTCCTGCTCCTTTTGTATTTTTGCTTCATCCTCTGTTGTTGTAAACCATAACGGCCCCCATGTGGGAGCTCTTTGTTTGGGGGTTTTGGGCCCTTTTTCTGGTTTTTGGAAGGTTTTGGGCCCTTTTCTCGTATTTTACGTCTGTTATTGGGTACTGATTGGCTAATGAACTGGACATGGAGATATCAAGTTGTAGCTGGAGTGGTTCCATTTGTACATTTTTGGACCGCTTCAGTGAGGCAAGGTAAAAAGAGGGCCAAATTTTTATCAGGGCCTTGGATAATTTCCAGGTACTTTTTATAGTTGACATAGGCATAAGAATTTTTTGGCGGCCGGCGCCGTGGCTCAACAGGCTATTCCTCCGCCTTGCAGCGCCGGCACACCGGGTTCTAGTCCCGGTCGGGGCACCGGATTCTGTCCCAGTTGCCCCTCTTCCAGGCCAGACCTCTGCTGTGGCCCAGGAGTGCAGTGGAGGATGGCCCAAGTGCTTGGGCCCTGCACCCCATGGGGAGACCAGGAAAAGAACCTAGCACCTGGATCCTGCCATCGGATGAGCGCGGTGTGCCGGCCGCAGCGCGCCATCCGCGGCAGCCATTGGAGGGTGAACCAACAGCAAAAGGAAGACCTTTCTCTCTGTCTCTCTCTCTCTCACTGTCCACTCTGCCTGTCAAAAAACAAAAACAAACAAACAAACAAACAAACAAAAAGAATTTTTTGGCATGCCTTCCAGGAGACAGGTTACCATATGATTAGGTTTCTGTGTACCTGACTCTCTGGGCTGGTATGTGTGGCCTGATTCGGTGCTAAGGAGAGCAGTACTGCCACCAAATGTAGTGAGAGGTCTTGTTCAAGCTGGTGATCTGCATGAACCCAGTCTGAGTACCCGATGTGATCCTTTCCATTGACTGTGGGTGTTGAGGTTAATACATAATAGACATATCCCCAGGTTAAAAGATACCCATGGTTGAGCTGTAAGAACTCTTTTCTTATATTTAGCTGGATTTTGAAAAGCAGCCCAACTTTTCCTCAATCTAGCCTGTGTTGGACATAGGAAAGGGGACATGGGCTCTAGTTGGCCCTTCTGGCCCTGCCACTTCCTTTAGGGGGAACATATATGTTTGCCTGTGGGTCTGAGGTTGAGTGATGGGAGGGGTCCAGTGAGATTGGGGAATAAGGGAGGCTTGCTGCAGGCATAGGGAGAGTAATGGGTTTAGGTGGTAGATGTGGTTGGCAGGGGAGACTGGAGAAGGGAGAAGGGAAATGGTGGTTGGGGAAGGGAGAGAGGAGACAGATGGATCTGTTTGGCCTGGGGGGCTGGTGTTGGTAGGAGAATCCTGTAAATCCTAGGAGTGTTGTTAGCAGAGGAGGTGGAGGGGGTTTGGGAGGGAGCTTCCAGGAAAGTCTGGGAGGTTGAAGACGGGGGTTATTACAGGAGATTTGAGTGGTTTGGGCAGTGCAATGTGTGGGGGTTGGTAACCAGGGGGTTCATTAGCTGGATCAAACTCATATAAATCAAGGGGTGAGGAACTGGCTATGGATTCTCAGATAGGTTTAGGAGGAAAAGAGAGGAACTGAGAAGGAGTTCCTAGGAGGAACAGTCCTTACATAATGATGCTGCCCTGTAGGTAGCAGGGTGAAACTAGTCCCACATGGTTGAAAACTGGAACAGTGGGAGAAGAGAGGGAGGAAGGAACCTCAGAATACTTGCCATTCCATTTGAGGGTGTTAGATAAGTCCATGAATAAAGGACGTTTTGGTTAACAGTTTCAAATTCTGGCCAGCAGTTGCAGTTATTCAGTTTGTATTGAGGTCAAATTTATATGCAAGAACTTGTAATTTTGCAAGCCAGAAGGTCTTTAAGTACCAGAGGCTTAAGATTCTTTAACTTGCAGGCCAAGGGTGATTCTTTTGGAACTGAAATTTTAGACCCCATTGTGTGAGGCAAAGAGAGACAGCACTACTGCTTCTCTGCCAAAACAGAGGCCTGAGGAACCGAGAAGGAGATGTAGCAGTGAAGCCAAGCATCCTTTTGTTCACTGTGGGTCAGGCCAAAGCAGGAGCCAGTAGACAGAGTGCACGCATCAGTGAACTTAGGTGTCCCCTCATTCACTGGTGGGTGTGACCGAAGCCTGAACCTAAAGGCAGAGGATCTGGGTCCTGGACCCAGGATACAATATCTAAGGGTACCTCTAGAATATATCTTGATGGAGGAGTCTTACCTTACCACACAAGGGGCTGAGGACAGTGTTTGGATGTAATTTGGTCCAATGGCAAGAGGGTTCTGCTCTGGAGGTCAGCTTAATAGAAAAGGAAGGGAGAGAAGATGAAGATCTGAGGGGCAGTTTTATACCAGCTACCAGTGAGCTCTGTAGGTAGCAGTGCTCCTGAATGCCTCAACAGGAGAGTGTGGACTGGCTGGAGGAGAGGCCAAAACTTAAGGAAAAGGCAGCTCTTGGCTTCCCAAACCTGGTCAGAAACGTAAGAAAAGGGAGATGACTTTAGGATACCCACCTGGGTGTTTGGGGTCTGTTTTTCACCTGGGAAAATTCCAGCCTGGCAGATAGTCTCCCTGGCCAGAGGCTGTCAGTCATCCATGAGGCTATTCCCAGTCGCACCCATCCACAGTTATTCTCTTAAGGGAAAATAGAGATGATAGGAAAGAGCAAATGAAGGCAGGTAGAGGGTCAGCTTCGTGGCAGCAGATCAGCTGGGAGTCCCAGCTGGATGTGCTGGTTACCACGCTCAGCCATCACTTTGTGATCCTCACCTTACTTGCCACAGAAAAAAGAAAAGTTTGGAGGGAGGGAGGAGTTTATGACAAAAAAGACCCATTCCCCGTATGGGCCACCAAATGTTAAGTCTGTAATACCTCGGGGTTCTGGTCTTTTGTGCCCCTAGAAAGGAGAGTTGGAAAAAGGAGGACAGAGACTGACCTCAGCAGAGACAGGCTGCTTTATTGGAAGCAAAGAGGTTGGCAAAGTCTGTTCTTGCAAATAGACTGCCTGTTGGGCACATTTGGGACTCAGGTTTTATCCGGTTGATAGGGAATGTTCACTGGGGAGTGGGGATGTAGGAGGCAGCTTGGAATAAGTGGGTATCTCTTTGAAGACTCTGGGGACATTCTCGTTAACTGTTTCACAACTCGTTAACTGTTTCACAAGGTGCTGTGCACAGCCTGCACTTATCAGCCTTATTTCCATTGCAAGGAGACAGGAAGGGGTAGTTTGGCACCTAGGATCTCCACAAAAGGGAGGATGTGGGACTGGGAGGAGGAGGAGGAAGAATGGGAGGAGGGGAATGATGCCACAAGTCCTTTACTTCCCATGGGGATTTGGCAATCCCATGGCAAGTTTTTAAACTGTACCCTTGGAAACAAGTCCATAGGAATATATACAGAACTATACATATGTAAGTTAAAAGTTTCATCCATTTTGTATATACAACTTTAGGAATATAGGGGTTCCTCCCACCGTGCCTGCCATGCTACCCACTTTTCTACTCCCTTTCTCCCTCCCTCTCTTATTCTCACTCTTATTTTTACTAAGATCTATTTTCAATTAACTTCATACACATATAATTATCTCTGTATTAAGTAAGGAACTCAACAAATAAAAACAAAAAACAAAAACCAAAAAAACCTGTTCCTCTGCAGTCAAGACAAGGGATTTTGAAGTCATTGCTTCTCAAAGTGTCACGTTCACTCCTACAGATTGTCATTAGTTATCACAGGTCAGGGAAAACGTGGTATTTGTCACTTTTGGACAATCTTATTTCACTAAGTATGATGTTTTCCAGGTTCATCCATTTTGTTGCAAGTGACTGGATTTCTTTTTTTTTTTTTAACCGCTATGTAGTATTCCATAGTGTACATAATTTCTTTATTAATTTTCAGTTGTTAGACATTTGGGTTGATTCCTTCTCTTAGTTATTGTGAATTGAGCTCCATTAATGGGGCCATAGATATCAGGTCTTTAATCCATGTTGAATGGGTTTTTGTGTAAGGTATAAGGTACGGTCTTGCTTCATACTTACACATGTACAGAACCAGTACCTTTTGTTTACAATACTGTTCTTGCTCCAGGGGTTGATAAGTTGGAAGTAGATACTTGGGTTAACTACTGGTGTTTCTGTGATGTTTCATTGGTCTGTCCATCTGTTTTGTGCCAGTACCAGTTTTTTTTTTTTTTTTTTCCTGTAGTATATGTTGAAATCTGGAATTGTGATGCCATTGGCTTTGTTTTTGTTGTATATGATTGCTTTAGCTATTTTGGATCTCCTGTGATTCCATATGAATTTTAGCATAATTTTTTTTCTATATCTGAGAAAAATGTCCTTGGTATTTTTATTGGTATCACATTGAACCTATAGATTGCTTTCTGTAGTATGGATGTTTTGATGATGTTAATTCTTCCAGTCCATGAACATGGAAGATTTTTTGATTTTTTTTTTGTACCTTCTTTTAATGTTTGGCAATTCTCATTTTAGAGATGTTTAAACATCCTTGGTTAAATTTATAATAAGATTTTTGATTTCTTTTTGTAACTATTGTTAATGTGATTGATTTTAGGATTCTTTCTCAGCCTTTGTATTGTTTCTGTATACAAAGGCTACTGATTTTTGTGTATTGATTTTATATCTTGCTATATTACCAAGCTCTTCTATGAGTGCCAATGGTCTCTTAGAATATTTTGGATCCCCTAAGCATAGGATCATATCATCTGCAAAAAAGGGATATTTTGGGCTTCCTCCTTCCCAATCTGTTTTACCTTGATGCCTCCTTGTGTGGCTCTGGATCTCAGTGCGAATGCTTCCAACTTTTCCCCATTCAATAGGATGGGTTTGTCATAAATTGCCTTGATTGTGTTGAGAAGTTTTTCTTGTATACTCAGTTTGCTTGGATTTTTCATCATGAAAGTGTATTGTATTTTATCATGTGCTCTCTCTGCATCTATTGAGATAATCATATGGTTTTTGTTTTTCAGTTTTTAAATTGATGTATCACATTGAATGATTTGTGAATGTTGAACCATCTTTGCCTACCAGGAATTAATCCCACTTGCTCCTGTTGCCGAGTTGCTTTTTAATATATTCATAATAATAAGCAATGTGGGCTCTTGCCACATATTCAGAGAAGATTCCTGAATATTGGCAGAAATAAACCAGGCAGCCTGATAAGTTTTTAAGCTTTTTATTCAGTGAGAGAAATACATAGGAGAGTGAGGGCTCTTTCTACAAGAGAAAGGGAAATCTAGATTCATACCAAGCACCAGGAGCCAGCCACATGGAGGAGCATGCCTGCTAGAAAGCATTGAGTGGGTGGCCTGAAGTGCATGTGCCCCAAAGGCACTGGGGCAGCTGGGGGATCCAGGGTAGTGAGGGAGAATAAGAACAAAGGGAAAAAGGGCAGACCTACTGAGTTTCAGGGGAAACCAAGGGGAAGGGTTAATTAATCTGATTGGCAGGTGGGCACACAAGTGTGGCCATGGAGGGGCAGGAGGTCACACAGAGGGTGTGGTGAAGGCATGATCTTCCAGCTCACAAATCTGTTCAATTTTATCCTATATGCCTGCCTACAACACTTGAGTGAATGATCTTTGTGACGTTTGTTGAATTCCACTGGCTAGTATTTTGTTGAGGATTTTTACAGCTATGTTCATCAGAGAAATTGGTCTATACTTCTCTTTCTCTTTTGCATCTTTTCCAGTTGTAGGAATTAAGGTGATGCTGGCTTCACAGAAAAAAAATTCAGAGGATTGCCTCCTTTTCAGTTGTTTTGAATAACTTGAGAAGAATTGGAGTTAGTTCTTTAAATGTCTGGTAGAATTCCTCAGTGAAGCCATATAGTCCTGGGCTTTTCTTTGTTGGGGGAGTCTTTATTACTGATTCAATTTCCGTATTGATAATGGATCTGTTTAGATTTTCTGTGTCTTCCTGGCTCAATTTATGTAGGTTGTATGCGTCCAGGCATCTATCCGTGTCTTCCAGGTTTCCCGGTTTGTTGGTGTACAGCTGTTTTTATTAATTTCTGATGATTCTTTTTTTCTGTAGTATTTGTCATTACAGTTGCTTTTTCATCTCTGATTTTATTGATTTTAGTCTTCTCCTTCCTTTTTTTTTGGTTAGTTTTACCAGTGGTGTATTGATTTTATTTTTTCAAAATCCAGTTTTTTATTTCACTGATCTGAAGCCAGGAGCCAGAAGCTTCTTCTGAACCTTCCAGGCAGGTGCAGGACCCCAAGAACTTGGGCTATGTTCCATTGCTTTCCCAGGTCACAGCAGAGAGCTGAGTTAGAAGTAGAGCAGCTGGGACTCAAATCTGTGTTTATATGGGATGCCAGCACTGCAGGCTGCAGTTTTATTTACTATACCATAGTACTTGTCCCTCCCACAGTCGGCCATGATGTGTTTGTTGTGATGTATTATCATCTTCATTTGTTTTCTGAAATTTTTTGATTTCTCTTTTGTTTTCTGCTATGACCCATTGTTCATTTAGGAGTGTCTTATTTAGTTCCTGTGTATTTGATTTTTGAGTTGTTGATTTCTAGCTTTATACCACTGTGGTCAGAGAAGGTGTATGAAATGAATGAGATTTTTTTGAATTTGCTGACACTTGCTTTGTGGCCTATCATATGAGCTATCCTAGAAAAAATTTCTGTGCACTGATGAGGAGAATGTGTATTCTGCCACTGTGGGGTGAAAGGTTCTGTGGTATGCGTTAGGTCCATTTGGTCTATAGTGTCAGTTAACTCTGTTGTTCCCTTGCTGATTTTCTGTCTGGTTGATCTGTCCATTGCTGAAAGTGGAGTATTGAAGTCCACTGTTATTATTGTATTGGAGTCTATATCTCCATTTAGGTCTACTTACTTTTTAAGTAGCCAAGTGCCCTGTAATTGGGTGCATATACAAGCTTTTATTTATTTATTTATTTATTTATTTTTTTACTTTTTAATTTCTGTTAGCAGGAACTATCTTTTTCCAACCTTTAACTTTTCAATTTGTGTGTATCTTTGTTGGCAAGATGTGTTTCTTGTAAGCGACCAATAGATGGGTGTTGATTTTCAATCTCTTCAGCCAATCTTTGTCTTTTATCTGGAAAATTGAGGTCATTTATATTCAAGGTGACTATTTATAAGCATCGTCTTTGCCCTACCATTTTTTTCTTAAATATTCCTCTTGTTTACTTTAGAATTTTTTTGTGCTTCTGTTGGTTTTTCTGCATTTTCATTCTTTCATGATGGTGGCTATCTTTCTCTGTTTCTGTGTGTAGCAGATCCTTAAGCATTTTCTGTGGGGCTAGACAAGTGTTAACAAATTATTTCAATTTCTGTTTGAAATGGAAGGTCTTTATTTCAGCTTCATTATAAATGCAGGCTTCACAAGATTCAGTATTCTCAGTTGACAATTTTTTATTTTTTTATTTTTTTTGACAGGCAGAGTGGACAGTGAGAGAGAGAAAGACAGAGAGAAAGGTCTTCCTTTGCTGTTGGTTTACCCTCCAATGGCCGCAGCGGCACTCCCGGGCCACGGCAGAGGGCTGGCCTGGAAGAGGGGCAACCGGGACAGAATCCGGTGCCCCGACCGGGACTAGAACCCGGTGTGCCGGCGCCGCAAGGCGGAGGATTAGCCTGTTGAGCCACGGCGTTGGCTACAATTTTTTTTTTTTAACCTTGAAGTATATCTTGCCATTCCCTTCTGGCCTATAGGGTTTCTGCTTAGAAGTCAGCTGTGAGTCTAATTGGCGAACCTCTGAATTTAATGTGACATTTTTCTCATGACCATTTCAGAATCTTTTCCTTTTTTAAATTTATTTTATTTATTTGAAAGACAGAGTTTCTGAGAGAGGGAGAGCCAGAAAGAGAGAGGTTTTCCATTCCGTTGGTTCACTCCCCAAATGACCGCAACAGCCAGAGTTGAGCTGATCCTAAGCCAGGAGCTCCTTATGGGTCTCTCACAGAGTTGCAGGGGCCTAAGCACTTGGGCCATTGTCTACTGCTTCCCCAGGCCATAGCAGAGAGCTGGATTGGAAGTGGAGCAGCCAGCACCAGAACTGGCGCCATGTGGGAGGCCAGTGTTACAGGCAGGGCTTTAACCTGCTGGTGCCACAATGCCAGCCCCAGAATCTTTTCTTTATGTTTTATTGTGGAGAGTTTGACTGCAGTATGTCATGGTGAATATCTTTTCTTGTCCTATCTGCTTGGAGTTCTGTGTTTTTCCTGTATTTGAACATTCCTTTCTCCAAATTTGGGAAGTTTTCTATAATTATTTCATTAAATAGTCTTTCTATTCCCTTCTCTCTTTCCACTCCTTCAGGCACTCCTAAGACCCATATGTTTGGTCATTTGATATTGTCCCATCGGTCTCCAACACTGTTTTGAGTTTTCTATTTTCTTTTTTCCCCCCTTTTTTGGGTCCATAAGATTTCCAAAGATTTGTCTTTCAGTTAGAATATTCTTGTTCTAACTTATCAAGTCTGCTGGTAAGACTTTCCAGTGGTGGGGTTCTTGGTGATTTCTTTATGTTGTTGTCTGACATTTTTAGTTCTTGCTTTTTGACATTTTTTAAAAATTATTTTTAATTTTTTCTTCTGTTGACCTTTTTTGTGGAGGCAGCTATGCTTCTGTGGTTTCTTTTCATGGATACCAGATCTGTGGTGGGTGTTGCCTGGGGTTTCTAGGGCCCTCTAGGGCAGAGCCAGTTTCCAGGGTAAGAATTCCTAGCTATGTCCTGCAGTTTTTCATTTAGCCACCTAGGTCCCAATTTGTTATCACCTGTTTCCCGCAGATTCTTCCAGCATGGGCTCACTTTTGTTAGCAGTTGCCCAAGCCACTTTCCTTATGATCTCTGACAGTAGGGGCTGCAGGCTGTTCCTTGTGCTCCTAACTCTGGATCTTGGAGTACATTCAGTGGCTTAATGCCTGTCAGCTGCCAAGCCCAGGGCTGAGTTCAGGTGCCCCGTTCCAGTGGGCTGTTATGTGCATGCCTGCAGGCTTCCCTGGTTGTATTCCTGATTTAAAATGTGTGTGCCCACCCTTTCTCAGCCTGGACACAGGATTTATTTGGGAGAGACTGGTTTGAATTGGCTGCCTTTCTCCACTTAAACTTGGATCTAAGGTAACCGACAAGAGCAGCTGGACCCAAGACCCAAGACCCATGGATTGCTTCTGTCTGTCCTGCTGCCTCACCCTTGTCTCAAAAATGTCTGCCACTTCTATTTCCCAAGTTCTTTGGGTGCTGGCAAACATTCCCTGGCTCATGCTGGATCCCCTCCTCTTGTTTTCTAATCTCCATCAAGTATATACCTTCTGAGCTTCTCCTCACTGTTTCTCCTTTGCCCTGTGAGGCATGCTACTGCCTGATCCACCATTTTTTTCAAACTCTGTGTTTTCCTAGTTTTATAATTATGCCTTTATTTTAAAGTCTATTTAAGAATGAAATATGGAGTTTTTTTTTTTTTTAAGTAAAGTAGACATTACTTCTTATGGGATGATGAGATCAGAAATGTTATACTTGAGACCAAATCTCTAGCTAATTCAGTAGTAGTATGATTCTAGGGATCACTGAGATGTATGGATGGTTCCAACAATGAGAAAATGGACTAGGGATTTTTCTTGGTCTTTTTTCTTCTCTTAATTTATAATCCAGTCTTGCTGCAATAATTCAGTGGGTTGCAATTTTTGTTATTTGGTTTCTGAAGTAAGGAAAACTGGCAGATGGTAGTGAAGAAAAATAAAATCTCCCCATTCATGTAGGTAATGAGGTATTAATACATGTAAGTCTTTTTTTTTAAATGATATGGTATTTTTTTTAATTTATTTATTTTATTTTTTGACAGGCAGAGTGGACAGTGAGAGAGAGAGACAGAGAGAAAGGTCTTCCTTTGCCGTTGGTTCACCCTCCAATGGCTGCCACGGTTAGCGCACTGCGGCCGGCACACCGTGCTCATCCGATGGCAGGAGCCAGGTGCTAGGTGCTTATCCTGGTCTCCCATGGGGTGCAGGGCCCAAGCACTTGGGCCATCCTCCACTGCACTCCTGGGCCACAGCAGAGGGCTGGCCTGGAAGAGGGGCAACCGGGACAGAATCCGGTGCCCCGACCGGGACTAGAACCCGGTGTGCCGGCGCCGCAAGGCGGAGGATTAGCCTGTTGAGCCACGGCGCCAGCCGATATGGTATTTTTGTTTCATAAAAATGAAATACTTTTATTTTACTGTATAGCTGTTTAACTTTTGATTTGTAACTATCAAATAGTAGTTTTATTTCAAAAAGATATTTGATTTTGTAGTTACATTAAGGAAGAATTTGGGTAGTTTTTCTTCTAAGAAGTGGAACTAAGAGTTATCTAGTGGTACAATTTGTTTATTGTAGATACAGAAAATTTACTAGAAACCTGATGAACATATTGAAGGTGGTAGCTTATTAGATAAACTCGTTGAATTAGAATCTTATATGAGCTGATTTTAGGAACTGTTGATTTAATTAAGCCTCTTAGGTAGAGTTTTATCTTTGTCAGGGATTGAGAGAATGGGAAGGGAACATATAGCAAAGATGAGAGAAAAAGAGGTTATTATGACTTTTTATGTTTTAATTTTATTTATTTAAGATTTATTTTATTTATTTCAAAGGTGGGGAGAGAGAGAGAGAGAGAGAGGGAGAGGGAGAGAGAGAGAGAAACAGAAAGCACTTCCATCTGCTGGTTTACTCCCCAAATGGCCGCAGTGGGCTTAAATTTTGGCTGGAACAAAGCCAGGATCAGGAGCTTTTTTCAGGTCTTCCATGTGGTTGTAGGGAACTAAGGACTTGGGCCATTTTCCGCTGCTTTCCTTGGTGCAATTAGCAGGGAGCTGGATAGGAAGTGGAGCAACTAGTATTAGAACCAGTGTCCATATGGGGTGCTGAATTTATAGGTGGTGGCTTTACCTTCTGTGTCACAATGCCAGCCCTATCATGACTTTTTTGAAGGCCATCTGCATCACAAATATCTTACATATTATTTTAAAGATTTTCATGAATAAAAACAAAAAAATAATAGATTTGTCCTTGACAAATAAAAACCATATAATTTAAACATTGAGGCTTTTCTTGTAGTTATACATTGAGATTCAAATGTATTCATCATTGTTTAATATGTTCAAGCATTCATACTCTATTGATAGGAATTGGGCGTAAAGAAGAGCTTCCAAAGAAGCCATACTATTCTACCTTAACTTGAGCTTCAGATTTATGACTACTTGCTCTATAATCTCACTTTTAAATGTGATTTATCTTTTTTCTTTTTTTTTAAAGTAAAGGCATTTAATTCTGAAGAATTGAAAAAATATTAGTTTCCACTGTATTATTTGTTTATGATTTGAAATTTTTATGAACTATATACTTATTTATTATAGTTTCATAATGTTTTTGGAATAATACGTATATTATAACTAATGAATTTTTTGTGTACTTATGTTTAATGTATTTTATGAAAAACTAAATTCATATCCTTAAGCAAATATACATTACTTAACACTTACGTACATTTTTATTTTTATGTTATTTCTACTTATTTCTTTAAACTTTGCTGCATTGAAATTGATGTTTTCCCATGGCCCATTGCAGTTCAGTTTCACATTGCTCACCTGTATGAAACCCAGGTAAGTGTTTATTATATACATAGGACAAGAATAAGAACTGATCAATAACTGTCTTCATATTTACTTTAACTTGTTTAAAATGTACTAATATCATGCTTTAACTTATAAAAATGTCAGTTTTATTGAGTTTCCCACAGTTTAGTGATTTATACATGAAGGAATTTGAGATTCATATTCAATATGTGTTTATTAGGTATTGGAACTACCTTAAACTTTTTTATTTAATTACTATCTTAAATGTGATACTTAGTTTTTAATAAGACTTGCTCTTACACCTTTCTGCTGTTTTTATGTATAATACCTAATCTTCTTAAAATATTGATGAATGATTGTGATAAAATATTTTCTTTGAAATCTATTTTTTTCTAAGATTGAGAACTAACTTCGAAATGAATAATGTATAGCTAGTAATATTTCAATGTTTTTGAAACTATTTCAGTTTAATTTTGGAGTATTTTCTTTTGTATAGTAAACATTGATTGTTATAGAAATAAAAGCCATAGTAGTATGTCAATTTGTAGTTTATGGTTGTAAATTTATAAAAGGTTTCTGAAGACTTTAAATCAGATACACTATAATCACACTAACTGTACTGAACCATTTTAATTTCAGTTGTGAAATACAGTTCATAGTAGCATTTCAAAGAAAAATAATTTATATGTGTATTTAATATGTGTTGGATATCTCACCATTTTACTTCCCTCTACATACACCCCCAAGACATAAGATTTACTGAATTCAAGTTCATATAAGCATAATTTAAGGAATGATTTTACTTTGGAAAATGTATTTTGAGAATTGATTATCTTCTTTTATGACTGTTACAGTTGAAAAACTTAATCGGCCAACTCTTAATTTTGTGGAGTTTATTTTAAATTTTTTTCTTTCTTACTGGTTATACTCTTCTTTTAATACTTTCACATGCAATATTGTGATGATTTGAGTTTTGTAGAATCTTTAAATTGCCAAATCTCACTGAAAGCTGTTTTAATAAAGAAAAGTAAGAATATTTAAGTTGACTAACTACTGACATAACAGAATGTCTTTATCTGCATCATTCAAACTTAGACATTTTTTGCTTAGTTTTGTGGTAGAAACCAAATTGACTTCATGAGGCTTAAAGTCCAAATTTACTCAATTCTGAGAAATGGGAATTTGGGTGGTATATTTTCATGTGGTGACTTTAGATCGTTGAGTATCTTTGGTGCCATTCTTCATTTCAGTGGTTCTCTTAATTCCAGAATATTCTCCAAATTGAAAATATTCTTACATACTTCTCTTTGTTTTGCTAAAACAGACTAAAATATTAAGCTAATTTTCAGTGGGTAGAAATGTACATTCTCTTCACTTTTTTTCCGCTACATTTTTAAACTGGAGAATGAAAGTTCTTTTTTGTAAATATTCGGTTTTGTCTTTTCCTCATGGAGTACTCTCTCGTTATCTGCAAATAACATTTTCTTGAATTTGCTAGGATTCTTTTTTTCAAAATTATGGATAGCTTAATGGAATTATTTCTGTATCTTGTTATAGATAACTGATTTTCTATTTATTCCAGTAAGATTAATGAAAATCCTCAACAAAGGAATCAGAAAAAAATGCTTAAGAAAACATTAGAAGGTCTATTGCTGTGGTGTAGCTGGTAAAAGCCGCCATCTACAGTGTGGACATCCTGTGTGATGCTGTTTGAGACCTGGTTTCCTTACTTTTGACCCAGCTCTCTACTATGCCCTTAAAAAACAGTAGAAGATGACCCAAGCCCTTGGTCCCTTGCACCCATATGGGAGACTGGAAGAAGCTCCTGGCTCCTGGCATTGGATCATTCTGCTCCCACTGTTATGGCCATCTTAGGAGAGAATCAGTGGATAGAAGACCTCTCTGTCTCCCTTGGCCTCTGCTTCTGTAACTCTGCCTTTCAAAAAATAAATAAACCTTAAAAAAAAAACCTAGAAATCTAAATTCATTGACACATTAAAAGAATAAAATAATATTTTCCCAGGAGGCAGTAATTCAAATTTATACAAATCAATAAAATGTACAAAGCATTTTGACAGAATAAAGGACAAAGTTATTTAGTAATCTCAATTGATATAGGAAGGCATTTAACAAAATTCACTATCTTTTCATGTCCAGTTTCTCTACTATTAAACATGTAGATAATGCATCCCAATTTAATTAAAACTGTATATCACAAACCCATAGCTAATATACTTTATTGGGAAATGGCAAAATGTTTTTTTTTCCTCTATATTTTGGAACAAAACAAGGTAGCTCACTCTCTCCATTTATACTCAAAATAATGTTGGAAGTGAGATAAAAGAGTATTGCAAGAGGAAAAAAAATCCGTTACTAGAAAAAACCGAAATTTTCTGTGTTTGCAGAAGACATGGTCTAATGCATAGAAAAGTATAAAGTTTGTACCAAAAACTGTTGGAACTATCAGAATTAAAAAATTCAGTAAAATGCTGGGACACAAAAGAAAGATGTAAAAACAAATGGTGTTTTCTGCATGTACTATCGATAGACCATCTACAGAAGAAACTAAGAAAATAGGCCTGTTGTAACAGTAAATAAATAGGCAATAAAATACTTCGGAATAAATTTTAAAGATTTGTATATTTGAAAGAGTTACACACAGAGAGGAGAGGGAGAGAGAGGGGGAGAGAGAGAGAGAGAGAGAGAGAGAGAGAGAGAGAGAGAGAGAGAGAGAGAGAGAGAGAGAGAGAGAGAGAGAGAGAGAGAGAAAGGGAGAGTAATGAGTCTTCTATCTAATGGTTCATTCTCCAGTTGGCTGCAATGGCCAGAGCTGTGCCGATCCACAACCAGGAGCCAGGAGCTTCTTCCAGGTCTCCCACAGGGTGCAGGGGCCCAAGGACTGGGGCCATCTTCTACTGCTTTTCCAGGCCATAGCAGAGAGCTGGATCAGAAGTGGAGCAGCCAGGTCTCAAACTGGTGCCCATGTGGGATGCTGGTACTTCAGGCCAGGGTGTTAACCCACTGAGCCACAATGCCAGCCACAGCAATAAATAGTCAAAGGAGTATAATATCTGCACACTATAAGCTATAAATATTGGTTAAGAAATTGAAGTTGATGCAAATAAGTGGAAAGAAAGCCTGTTTATGGATTAGAAAAATTAGAATTGTGAAAATGTATATACATTTTGTGATCTAGTTAATCTATAAATTCCATGGAACCACTGTAAAAATTCTATGCCCATCTATTCTTTGTGTTTCCTTAGTTTTGACAAATTGCACTGGAACATGTAGAGCTTTGTTTATGCTTTTTAAAAAATATTATATTTATTAATTTGAGAGGCAGGGTTACAGAGAGGGAGAGACAGAGAGAAAGGTTGTCTATCCTGATTTGATTTACTCATCAAATGACCATGACAGCTGAGACTGGGCTAATCTGAAGCCAGGGACCAGGAGCTTCTTCCAGGTCTTGAATGCAGGTTCAGAGTCCAAGTACTTGGGCCATCCTCTGCTTTCCCAAGCCATAAGCAGAAAGCTGGATTGAGAAAGGAGCAGACGAAAAGTATTAATATGAAAACTACTGGAGTTTAATTTTTATGGACAATTGCATTTTTATAGACAATAAACAATTGTAAAATAAGCCATATCCAACTTTTATATAAGAAAGATCATGAATAAGTGGACTTATTGTATGAATTTAAATAAAATTGAATATAAAGCTATTGGAAGAAAAAGCTTAATGAGATTTAAATAAAATATTGACAATGAAAAAGCAGAAAGAGCATTGAAAAACTTCATAATAAAAGAGAAAAGTGTAAGAAGTAATGGAGGTAAAATCACAAAAATCTATTATGTAAAATAGTAGAAATCTGGAGAATTATGTACTTATTTGGAAAAGATAAATTAAAGAGGTCTATGTTAGGCTGGTACCATGGATCACTTGGTTAATCCTCCAACTGTGGCACCGGCATCACATATGGGCTCCGGGTTCCAGTCCCAGTTGCTCCTCTTCCAGTCCAGCTCTCTACTGAGGCCCAGGAGGGCAGTGCAGGAGGGCCAAGTGCTTGGGTTCCTGCACCTACATGGGAGACTAGGAAGAAGCACCTGGCTCCTGGCTTCAGAGTGGCGCAGCGCCAGCCGAGGCAGCTATTTGGATAGTGAACCAACAGAAGGAAGACCTTTCTCTCTGTCTCTCTCTCACTGTCCATAGCTCTACATGTCAAATAAATAAAAAAAGAAGAAGTCTATGTTTCACAAATATACAGGAGTTATCTAATTATATTAAGGATCTCTTACGAAAATAAAATCATCTATGGCCTATAAGAAAATAGGAATTCACTTGAGAAATAATATGTAATTATAAAAAAATCTATTCATAATAAAAATTATTTAATTACATATAAATTTAAATGTATATAGTATAAATGATTATGCATCAAGAAGCAGCTACAAACAAAAATATAGTTATGATTTATACCATAGGTCCTCATAAAATTCATGGAGAAATGGTTGTTTGGCCTAGAAGTGAATGTGTTTGTGTCCCACTTCAGAGTACTGTTGTTGATTCTGGCCCTGGGTCCTGAATTCAGCTTCCTGCCAATTTAGATCCTGAGAGGTGGTGATGGTAACTCAAATAGTTCTGCTTTTTCATCTACACTGAAGATGTAGATTGCATTCCTAATCACAGATTTGGTTCCCAGATATAGGGGATGTATGCAGAATAAACAAGTGACTCAGAAACTAATATTCTTTGAAAATGGATTGAAATTGTGAAGAATATTCTAAACTCTAAGGCAATTGCTGCTAAAAACTTGTACTGAGAATTATAATTGATGACAGTTCAGTATATAAGATAAAATGGTATTACAATGTTCCATAATTTAGAGCTAGTTTGTTGGTATTCTCAAAGTAACTTGTTGGAGTTTTCATTGAGGTTGTATTGAGTCTGCAGGATTGACTTAGGAAGAACTGAAATCTTGACATGTCTAATCTTCCTCTTCAGGAACTTGGGAAATCTCTCCATTTATTTAACCCCTTTGCATTATCTTTCATCAGCATTTTGGAGATTATCTAATAAAGCTCTTATGCATTCTTTGTTATATTTATGCTTGATATTTTTGAGAGGTGCTTTGTACATGATATATTTTTTTGACAGGCAGAGTAGACAGTGAGAGAGAGAAAGACAGAGAGAAAGCTCTTCCTTTACTGTTGGTTCACCCTCCAATGGCCGATGTGGCCAGTGCGCTGCAGCTGGCGTACCACGCTGATCTGAAGGCAGGAGCCAGGTGTTTCTCCTGGTCTCCAATGTGGGTGTAGGGCCCAAGCACTTGGGCCATCCTCCACTCCACTCCCTGGCCACAGCAGAGAGCTGGCCTGGAAGAGTGGCAACTGGGACAGAATCTGGCAACCCAACTGGGACTAGAACCTGGTGTGCTGGTGCTGCAGGCGGAGGATTAGCCTGTTGAGCCACGATACTGTTTTTTAAATTTCAGTTTCCACTTGTTTATTTTGCCATATGTGTGAACATGGTGGACCATTTTGTATTAATTTTCTGTCGTTCTTCTGTCATATAACAGTTATTGGAGCTCTTCTGTGACTTTTTTTGGATTTTTCAGTGTAGGTAATCATATCATCTGTGAAATAAGCAGTTTTAATTTTTACTTCCCAGTCTAAATAGTTTTTATGGCCTCATCATAATATATTAGGGATTTTTGTGGCTTTTGGATTTTTGGGGCACTATTTAAACAGTGGTGGTAGGCAACCTGTTTTGTCATAGAATTCTGGAAAGATTTGAGTATCTCACTAAGTATGACATTAGTTGTAGGTATTTTTTAGATACTAGTTAAGAAATTGAGGACATTTCTCTCTAATCATAACTCCTTGAGAGGTTCTATTATGAATGAGCAG
Source organism: Sylvilagus floridanus (assembly GCA_949820135.1). Classification (NCBI taxonomy): domain Eukaryota; kingdom Metazoa; phylum Chordata; class Mammalia; order Lagomorpha; family Leporidae; genus Sylvilagus; species Sylvilagus floridanus. The sequence goes on along the minus strand of CATKVR010000033.1, from coordinate 39,842 downwards.
TGGATTTGGCAAATGCTTAACTGGGAACTATTGATAAGATTATCTGATTTTCCTTTTTAGCCTATTAATAAGTTTGATAGTGTTAATTAATTGAACACAGGCATTCTGGTATATGGTCTTAAGTGTCTTAACTAGTGTCTTTAATTACTAGGCTAAACACAAGTATGTGTGGGTTCTTTTGGATGTTGTAATTTCTCAAAGAAACTCTCTTCTTAACTTTTCTTTTCAGGCTTCTAAGTGTTTTATTTTTTAACTGCTACAAACCTTTGACTATTTCAGATAGGTTTTTGCTGGTTTTCTTGTTTCATGTCAGGAGCCCTCAGAGTTGGTTACTTGATCTTTTCTGTGTTAATGCTCATAAAAAATTTAATTGCTTTTCCATTTTCATATCTTAAGTCTGTATTGTCACATTTGAAATGAATTCCTATAAATGACATTAAGTGAAGTTTGGTTTCTTCTATTTTGCTGTTCTGTCTTTTTTAAATTGTTATATAATATATAACATGTATTTAATAAATTGATATTTTGGGCCTTATTTTGGTATTATTTGTTAATGCCACACATATGCATCCCGGTTAATTTGTTTGTGATTTCTTGTTTTATATCCCCTAATATGAACTTTTAAAATTTTATATTGGCATAATAATTTTATAATGGCATATTGATACATGCTTTAGTAAATCTTTTATTTTCTTAGTTATTTCTCTTGCTATTGCAGTATACTATGATTTTCCACTGCTAAGTAATGTAAATCCACTTCAGATTAACTGTGGGCCTCTTACATCCATTTTACAGTCTTTACGCATTCCTTTATACATATTTTAATATAACTTTCCTTCATTATTTTTTCAATGAGAATTCTTCAACCTGCTGATTCTTTCCCCAAAAGCCTTCAATGGTTGTGTCTAGGTTGGGCCAAAACTCGGAGCCAAGAACACAATCTAGATCTCCTAATGGGGTGATAGGATCTCAGTCATTTCAGCCATCCTTGTTGCACCTCAGAGATATAAATTAGAAAGAAGCAGGAGTCGGTGGCCAGAACTACGTATCAAATCCAGGTACTCTTATACAGGATGTGGGTATCTTAGTAGAGCAAATGCACCTCCTAAATAAATTTTTCTTTAGTATCAAATATTTGCCTTAATACTATAATTTAAAAAGTAATTTTTTAGGAATTATTATTTAAAATAGAGAATCAGACACCCACGCACACACAGAGCACACCTGGATAAAGAGAGAGGAAAGAAAAAGAGAGAGATCTTCAGTCTGCTTGTTCAGTTCTCAGATGGCTGCAATGGCTAGGACTGAGCTAAGCTGAAGCCAGGAGAAAAAGATTCTGCTTTTACTATTCAGGCCATTAGCAGGGAGTTGGAATGAAAGTAGAGCAGCCAAGACCTGCGCTGTTACCAGATTGGATGCCAGTGTTGCACAGTGGCAGTGAATTTAGCCATTACATTACACACTACAACCCTGGCCACACTCAAGAAATTTTAAAACTCATTTGTTGAATTTTGTTTTATATACCCATGTATCTGCATTTTGTCTTATTTTTTTTCTTTCCAGAGTCCCCAGATTCCTTTATTTCTGTTTGAAGAATTCCTTTCATCATACTTTTTCTGGTAGGTCTTCTGTCACACTTTCCTTCATCTAAGAATTTTCTTCCATTAACTTCTCTCCCATATGCTTATATTAGCACTTTTTTGGTGTCTTTTTTTTTTTTTTTTTTTTTTTGGACAGGCAGAGTTAGACAGTGACAGAAACAGAGAGAGAGAGAAAGGTCTTCCTTTATGTTGGTTCACTCTCCAGATGGCTGCTACGCCCGGCATGCTGCTCTGATTTGAAGCCAGGAGCCAGGTGCTTCTCCTGGTCTCCCATGGGGTGCAGGGCCCAAGCACTTGGGCCATCCTCTATTGCACTCCTGCACAACAGCAGAGAGCTGGACTGGAAGAGGAGCAACAGGGACAGAACTGGCACCCTGACCGAGACTAGAACCTGGTATGCTGGCGCCGCAGGCAGAGGATTAGCCTATTGAGCCATGATGCCGGCCTTTTTAGGTGGTTTTTGAAGGGAACTTTGTATTTGATGGGGACCACTTTGGTTTATCCAGTTGAGGTTTGTTCAACCTTTTGAGAAAGTTTGATGTTTGTTGCCAAATTGGGGACAAATTCAACAATAATTTTGTCATACATTCCTTTGGTTCCATTTTATTCCCATATTAAGCACTTAGGTTATACACATTTTTAAGAAGCTGTTTATATGTGACTGCCATTTTTTTTTTAAGATTTATTTACTTGTTTGAAAGAGTTACAGCAAGAGAGGCGGGGGGGGGGCAGGAAGGGAGAGAGTTTTCCATCCTTTGGTTCACTCCCCAGTTGGCTGCAATGGCTGGAGCTGAGCTGATTTGTGGCCAGGAGCCAGGAGTTTCCTCCAGGTCTCCCACATGGGTGCAGGGGCCCAAGGAATTGGGCCATCTTCCACTGCCTTCACAGGACGTAGCAGAGAGCCGGATCAGAAGTGGAGCAGCTGGGGCGTGAACCGGTGGCCATATGGGATGCTGGCACTGCAGGTGGCAGCTTTACCCACTGTGCCACATCGCCAGCCCCAAGGCTGTCATTTTTATTTTTATTTTTTGGACAATCAGAGCTAGACAGCGAGAGAGAGTTATAGACAGTGAGAGACAGAGAGAAAAGTCTTCCCTCAAATGGCCGCTATGGTTGGTGCGCTGCTCTGATCTGAAGCTAGGAGCCAAGTGCTTCCTCCCAATCTCCCAGGTGGGTGCAGGGATCCAAGCACTTGGGCCATCCTCCGCTGCCCTCCTGGGCCGCAGCAGAGAGCTTGATTGGAAGAGGAGCCCCAGCTGGGACTAGAACCCAGGATGTTGGCGCTGTAGGCGGAGGATTAGCCACATGAACCACAGTGCTGGCCAAGACTGTCATTTCTTTTCTTTTCTTTTCTTTTCTTTTCTTTTCTTTTCTTTTCTTTTCTTTTCTTTTCTTTTCTTTTCTTTTCTTTTCTTTATTTATCTATTTATTTATTTATTATTTTTTTGACAGGCAGAGTGGACAGTGAGAGAGAGAGAGACAGAGAGAAAGGTCTTCCTTTTGCCGTTGGTTCACCCTCCAATGGCCGCCGCCGTCTGCGTGCTGCGGCCAGCACACCACGCTCATCCGATGGCAGGAGCCAGGTGCCAGGTGCTTTTCCTGGTCTCCCATGGGGTGCAGGGCCCAAGCACTTGGGCCATCCTCCACTGCACTCCTGGGCCACAGCAGAGAGCTTGCCTGGAAGAGGGGCAACTGGGACAGAATCTGGTGCCCCGACCAGGACTAGAACCCGGTGTGCCGGCGCCGCAAGGCGGAGGATTAGCCTGTTGAGCCACGGCGCTGGCCAAGACTGTTATTTCTTAACTCAATTGTTTCTTTGTTGATAAAATTCTGTGATGGGTCCCAATTTTATTATATCAGAGGATTGATTCTCTCTGTTACAGAGGAGGTCCTCTGACTTTTGTTACTGTGTGTTTTAATTATGTAATTTCCATTTGTTTCTTTTAAACTCAGATATTATGCTCCTTTACTGAATCTTTTATTTTTTCAAAGATTTATTTATTTGAAAGTCAAAGTTACATAGAGAGAGGAGCGGCAAATAGATAAAGATATAGAGAAAAAGAGCTCTTCCATCCACTGGTTAACTCCCCAATTGGCTGCAATGGCCAGAGCTAAGCCAATCTGCAGCCGGGAGCCAGGAGCTTCTTCTGGGTCACCCACGCAGGTGCAGGGGCCCAAGGGCTTGGGCCATCTTCTGCTTTCCCAGGCCATAGTGGAGAGCTGGATCAGAAGTCGAGCCACTGGGTCTTGAACCAGCACCTATATGGGATTCCAGCACTGCAGGCAATGGCTTTCCTTCTACACCACAGCACTGGCCCCTATTATAATTTTAAAGCTTTTCTGGGGTCAGCATTGTGGTATAAAGGATAGGCCCCCACTTAGGAGCCAGGTTCCCAGGTGGGCATGGGTTTGTCTTGACTTCTCTCTTTTTCTGTTTAAGTTGTTTTGCACTTATTGTACATTATAATTTACAAATGTTTGAACATTTTGATAAATCAGAAAATTTACTTGTTGATAGCAATACTAAGCTGATGGGAGACTAAATAATGATGTTCCCTGAAGTCAGGCATAAGTTTTCTCAAAAGAGTAAAATAATTTTCGCATGAAAGCAGTAGTTTGTATCAGAGTCCAGTCTTCCTTTTTTAATTGATGACTTTTTTAATCTCCTTGACAACACTGAATGTGGTTTATTGTACGTTCACAGTCTGGGGTATTCTTTTTTCTTGATCAGACAATTAATAGTTTAATGAGCCAGATATTTTATACATTAAGCCCATAAAAAATTTCATATTCTTTCATCTATTGTTCTTGAATTCAAGTTTACAAAATTTAATAGCTTTTGGCTAATAAACATGACAATTTGGCAGTATCATTTGAAGTATTTCAGATATGATATTTTGGAAGTGATGCATTTATTACTGCTAACATGTGTTCTATTAGTTTTATTTATTTTTTTATTAAAGCTTTTATTTAATGAATGCATGTGTATAACTTTTCTCCCTATACCCATCCACTTACCTCCACTCCTGTCTCACCTCCTACTCCTTCTCCCATCCCTTTCTTCATTATGATTCTTTTAAAATTAATTTTATACATAGAAAACCAACTCTATACTAAGTAAAGATTTCAACAGTTTGCATGCACACACAGAAACACAACATATAAAGTACTTTTTGAGAACAAGTTTTGCAGTTAATTCTCATAGTACAACTCATTAAAGACAGAGGTCCTACATGGGGAGCAGGTGCACAGTGACTCCTGTTGTTGATTTAACAGTTGACACTCTTATTTATGATGTCAGTGATCATGCTCTTGCCTTCATGAGCATCCAATGCTCTGGAAGCCTTTCTGTGAACTCAAACTGTGTCAGTATTCAGACAGGGCTGTAAGCACAGTAGAAATTCTCTCCTCCCTTCAGAGAACAGTACATCCTTCTTTGATGCCCCCTTCTTTCCACTGAGGTTTCACTCACAGAGATTTTTCATGTAGAATATATTTTGCTACAGTGTCTTGGCTTTCCATGCCTAAAATGCTCTCATGGACTTTTCAGCCACATCCAGATGACTGCTCCACTTTCAATCCAGCTCCTCGCTAATGGCCTGCGAAAAGTAGTAGAAGATTGTTCTAATAGCTGGGTCTTTGAACCCATGTAGGAGACCTAGATGAAACTCATAGCTCCTGGCTTTGTTCCAGTCCAGCCTTGGCCATTGCAGGGAGTGAACCAGCTTTTAAAAAAGCAACAAGTTCACCGGTGCCACGGCTCACTAGACTAACCCTCTGCCTAGCAGTGCCGGGACACTGGGTTCTAGTCCCTGTCTGGTCGCTGGATTCTGTCCCAGTTGCCCCTCTTCCAGGCCAGCTCTCTGCTGTGGCCAGGGAGTGGAGTGGAGGATGACCCAAGTCCTTGGGCCCTGCACCCCATGGGAGACCAGGAGAAGCACCTGGCTCCTGCCATCGGATCAGCGCGGTTCGCCAGCTGCAGTGGCCATTGGAGGGTGAACCAACGGCAAAAGGAAGACCTTTGTCCCTCTCTCTCTCTCTCACTGTCCTCTCTGCCTTGGTTTTTATGGCTAATTTTCATGTATAACATTTTGTATTATCTTTATAAGAAACATAATTGATGTTCTATTTAAATAACAATAGTTTTTTGCTCTCCTAACACTGAGAATGAAAAAACAAACCACAGACTTAGAGAGTATATTAGAAGCTACATATCGAACAAAGGATTTTATATGTTATAAAAATATTTTAATGCTATGCAATAGTAGCAAAAATCTTTAATATTGAAAACATCTATCTTTATACATACTGAATGAAAAAGCCTGCATACATTCAAAAATATGAAATATACTTATTTGTTATTAAGTAAATTAAGATTAAAATGACATAGTGTCATTTCTTCACACCAATTAAAAAGTCTAAAATTTGAAACTTCACCAATATTGTTTGGTAAGTCTCAGAGCACTGTAAATTTTCATTCATTACCTGTGGTTATTCATAATTTAGTAATTTTGGAAGACAGGTTGGTGGTTTTTTTATAGTACTACTAATAAATTTTCTATATTACCTAATAGTCCTCCTTCTACATAATTTTTCCTACTGACTTTAAAACCTTTTTCTTGGCCGGCACCGTGGCTCAACAGGCTAATCCTCCGCCTTGCGGTGCCGGCACACCGGGTTCTAGTCCCGGTCGGGGCGCCGGATTCTGTCCCGGTTGCCCCTCTTCCAGGCCAGCCCTCTGCTGTGGCCCAGGAGTGCAGTGGAGGATGGCCCAAGTGCTTGGGCCCTGCACCCCATGGGAGACCAGGAAAAAGCACCTAGCACCTGGCTCCTGCCATCGGATGAGCGCGGTGCGCCGGCCGCAGCGCGCCGTCCGCGGCAGCCACTGGAGGGTGAACCAACGGCAAAGGAAGAACTTTCTCTCTGTCTCTCTCTCTCACTATCCACTCTGCCTGTCAAAAAAAAAAAAAAAAAAAACCTTTTTCTTAACAATAACTCACAGGTGAATTTTTTTAAATATTTATTTATTTGTTAATCAGAGTAACAGAGAGAGAAGGGGAGAGAGAGATCTTCTGTCCATTGGTTCATTTCCCAGATGGCTGCAGTAGGTGTAACTATACCAGGCTGAACCCAGGATCCAGGAGCTTCTTAGGTTCTCTTACCTGGGTAGCAAGGGCTCGAACACTTGGGCCATCTCCCACTGCCTTTCCCAGGCCATTAGCAGGGAGATGGATTGGAAACAGAGCAGCTAGGACATAAACTTTAATGAACATGTGATGCCTGTACTGCAGGTGGCAGCTTTACCTGCTACACCACAATGCTAACCACTAAATGTGAATTCTTATAATAGTTTTAAAGATCATTTTCAAATACTGGTTGCCATCAAAATATCTTTCAATAAGTAAATGTATAATACTGTGATATACAGTATTAAATATTAGTAAATAAACAAAGAAATGAGCTAAGAACCAATGTAGCAACAAGAATGATTTATAAATGCATCTTGATATACAAAATGGCAAGTACAAGAGTATTATATACTTTTTAAATATACTTAGGTTAACAGCTATTCACATATATAAAGTAAAAAACAATTATGAAGTCAGATATTCCTGAATGTCTCAAAGGGCTGTACCAAAAGGATTTATACTATAAATAAATCATACTATCCCTTTGAAGCAGGTGCATCAGAAAAGATTGTGATCTTTGGAAATGAAGACTAAATTACAAACAAAAAAGAATCCTCTACCTAAGAATTATGCTGCTAGTTGTAGAGTTTTTATCATGAATGTTCCGCAGCCATACCACTCTGAACATTTCCAATGTTGTCTAATCTCAAATGTTCCACTTGAGAATCCTGAAGCTGTACAAATATTAAAATGGACAGTAGATGTAGAAGCCAGTTAACTCCTTTTTTTTAAAAAAAAATTTATTTTATTTACTTGAAAGAATTTCAGAGAGAGCTGGAGTCAGAGAGAGAGTTCTTTAATTCTCTGGTTCACTTCCCAGATGGCTGCAACAGCCAAAGTGGTGCCGATCAAAAGCCAGCAGCCAGGAGCTTGCTCTAGGTCTTGCACATGGGTGCAGGAGCCCAAGGACTTGGGCCATCTTCTACTGTTATCCCCAGCCATAGCAGAGAGCTGGATCAGAAGAGGAGCAGCCAGGACTAGAACCGGCACCCATATGGGATGCCAGTGCTTCAGACCAGGGCTTTAACCTGCTATGCCACAGCTCCAGTCCCTAACTCCCTGTTTTGTCTGAGAATACAGATAAGCAATTGGCAAATGCAAGCGTGATTCTTGGGTAATGGGTTATATTTGGTAATATCAGTAACTTCCATGCTTTGATTAATTTAAAATATCTTCATAGGTAGCTTATAAACAAACAAACAAACAAACAAATAAATATATCTATCTACCTATCTACATATATATGCACACACTGGTTGTTAAATATATCTGTACTCTATTGCTAAGTGGAATTCAAAGCATAGGCACATGGCAATATAATTGAGCCAACTTACTAAACAGATATTTGTTTTTAATATAGAAACTGGAATTCTTTAGAAAATAACTGATTCTAGGATTGCGCACAAGATGCACATTTAGCACTAGAAATTAAGGAATGCTTGGTGATAGAAAGATGCCATTTGCTGATTCACTGCCTTGATGGCTGCAACCTCTAGCCTGGGCCAGGAGAAAGCCAGGAACTAAGATTGTCATTTTGGGCACCCACATGCATGGCAGGGACATAAACCATCTCCTTCTGCATTCCCTAGGCCATTAACAGGTAGCTGGATTTGAAGTGGAACAGCCAGGACACAGTTGTAGGCTACAACCTGCTACATTACATTGCCAGACCTTAAATGTTTCTTTTAAAAAAATATTTGAAAGAGTGATAAATAGGAGAGGAAAGACATGGAGAACATTCATCATGTGTTTCCTCTCTCAGCAAATGTCTGTAATAACTGGGCCTGACCCATAGTGAAGCCAATAGCTGGGAATTCTGTCTGGTTCTCTCACATAGTTTACAGGAACTCAGTTACTTTTGTCATCTTTTAGTGCCTTCGTAAATGCATAATAAGAAGCTGGTTCATAGGAGAGTTAACGGGCCAACAAGTGACACTGTAATAGTGGGTGACTGTGTTCAAAGTGATGGGTTATCCTGCTTTACTATGGAGCTGGCTCCTATTTAATCATTTGTAAAGTAGCTTAATATATCAATTGTATTTTTTGGTTTTTATCTTTTTTCTCCATTAAAAATCTCTGGTAGAATATTTGTGGGGAAATTAGTTACACGAAGCAATTCAAAGATGGTGCCGAAAGGAAGTAAGATGGTGGGAGGAATCCAAAGTTGTTTACCACTAAAACTGATTGGCTACGCAACATCAGGGGAGGTAACAAAACTAGTAACAAGTGTATAGACATAAGGCTAGTCCTATAGAAATCCCCCCATAAGGTGACCGTTTAAGTGATTGGTTGGTTCTTAGCCCTGCCCCAATAACTCTGCAGTTTTGTGCTATAAAGGGTTCTGTTACACACGGAATAAATGAGTCCTTGCTAGACTTGGCTCCCCGCTGCGTCTGATTGTCTCCGGGATCAGGAGGCTGGGGAACGGGCGAGCGGCGCACTCACCTTTCCTTGGACCCAGTCCATCCTGTACGGGTGGACTCAGACCCTGCAAATATTCTTGCTGAGAAGTTATCCATCTTTAACTATACCATTATGTAAAGGGCAAACTGTAGTGCAATCATTACCAGTATTTGTAATAATTTTTCATTACCATAAGTAGAAAATTTAAAGCATTGGTTTCATGTTTTCTATACTACCTCACCTCCTGGGAACCATTGTTCTATCTTCTGTCTTTAGATTTACCTTTTCTAAATCCCTCATGTAAGTAAATCATATGGTATTTGCCTTCTTATTTTTAGAGTTAATATTAGAAGTTTAAGTTTCAGCCGGCACCGTGGCTCAACAGGGTAATCCTTCGATTTGTGGCGCCGGCACACCAGGTTCTAGTCCCGGTTGGGGCGCTGGATTCTGTCCCACTTGCCCCTCTTCCAGGCCAGCCCTCTGCTGTGGCCAGGGAGTGCAGTGGAGGATGGTCCAAGTGCTTGGGCCCTGCACCCCATGGGAGACCAGGAGAAGCACCTGGCTCCTGCCATCGGATGAGCGCGGTGCGCCGGCTGCAGCGCACTATCCGCGGCAGCCCTTGGAGGGTGAACCAATGGAAAAGGAAGACCTTTCTGTGTCTCTCTCTCACTATCCACTCTGCCTTTCAAAAAAAAAAAAAAAAAAAGTTGAAGTTCCATTCATATTGTCATGCCTCAGAACTTGATTCCATTTTTTATAACATTAATATTTCATTATTTGTACTAGAATACTTCATTTATTTATTTTAACAGGTAGTGTGAGAGACAGAGAAAGCTCTTCCTTTTCTGTTGGTTCACTCCGCAATGGCCACTGCGGACGGCGCACCGCGCTGATCCGATGGCAGGAGCTAGGTGCTTCTCCTGGTCTCCCATGGGGTGCAGGGCCCAAGTACTTTGGCCATCCTCCACTGTACTCCCTGGCCACAGCAGAGAGCTGGCCTGGAGAGGGGCAACCGGGACAGAATCCGGCAGCCCGACTGTGACTAGAACATGGGTGCCAACGCTGTCGGCGGGGGATTAGCCTGTTGAGCCGTGGTGCTGGGCAGAATACTTCAAAAGTTAAGGGAATTGTAATTCATTTTTTGACAAAATTTTGAAGTTGAAGGTTCATTAGACTCATCCAGTAAAGTCCATGGCCTCAGCCATCTGGAGACCTGTTGGCAGTTGAACTCCGTGTCAGTTGAGTGGATCTTCTGTTATCAGGGTCAAAAATGCACCATTCCTAATGATCTTTTCTCAGTAGACCCTTGAAATTCTTACTGTAAATGTTCACCAGACTAGTCACAGATAATTCAGAACATCAGTTGTTAGTTCTTGTTATATAAAAAATATAAAAGAAGAGAAAAGATGGTGCCTTTATTAGGTTACTGTTTATCTGCATTACCAGAAGTGATTATTTATACTGCAATTAATACTTATCCCTGAAACTATGTTTGTTCCATTATAAATTTTATATATCATACTTCATGCTTCATAAGCCCTTTATGTCATTACTAGATCTCATTTTTTGAAGTCAGAACAATGTGAGGGGTTAAAGTAAAAAAAAAAGACTATTTCTGATAGGTGAAGAGGGTTTCAAGTAAAGCTTCATTATGTTTGAACAGCAGGCAGAATCCTTTCCTAAGCTGTTTGTTGAGGAGGTGTGGAGCTCAAATGGACTCTGATTAGTAGTTATCAACCATAGAGAAATATTTCTTGGTAATGTTTACAGTGTTTTGTTTCAATAGTTTGGGATATCCCAGGTGTGGGGCTTTCCTGAGCAATTAATTTTCCACCAGCCTGTACATTTTCTGAGCCCACTTTTATTGTATTTGGGAATTTAGGCCTCAGTGGCCTAAAAGGTTGTTACAACCACTATTGCTATACTCCTGTATATGGGCATGTAAGTATTAATCATTATATACATGATATCTTTGTGAAGGTACAGATTGTGTTTGTGTTTAGGTTTATGGTATGCTTGTGAGGAATAAGAGTATTAGTAATAGGACTCTTTTTCTGTCATTTTTGGTTAGTGGTTCTGCTCTATTCTTTATTCCTAACCCATTCATTGATTTGGTAATATTGTCCTGCTCATTTCTAATATAGTCATTGGTAGTCCTTGAAATTACTTTATCTCTGCTTAAATTTTACTTTAAAATGTTGAAACTGTTTTAGTTGATGAAATTATATGTAGAAGTCATGTTAAGCTGTTGTTTTGTTTTCAGGATACTATTTACCACACTTTCTTGTGCTGGTTATTTCTTTTTGTTTTTCAAAATTTTTAAAAAACTTTATAATATGTATATGGGAAATGGAATATCTTTAAAATGATATCCAGCTGGAAATCTTTTCCAAAATGTAAGGGTCTTCAAAAGTTTGTGAAAAATACTCTTTATTTTAAAAGGTTTGTTTATTTGAAAGCAGCATTACAGAGAGAAACAGAGGGCAACTGAGACAAAGAGAAGGAGAAAGAGAGATTTGATCCATTGGTTCTCCCTAAAAGACTACAATGGCCAGAGTGGGACCAAGCTGAAGCCAGGACCTTAGAACTCCATCTGGGTTTCCTACATGGGTGATAGCGGCCCAGGTATTTGGGCCATTGTTGCCAAAAAATATCCCCAATTATTTGGAGGTATTCCTATAGAATCCCCAAACTGGGTACATACAGAAAGTCAATCACTGGTACTGGGGTGGTGTAAATAAATATTTATTACAAAGTGCAGAGCAATGAGGCCAGCAATGATTGCTTAATTCTCAGGCTGCCTGAGGAGTTAGAGATAAAGATCCTTGTAGATTGTATTGGGGCTGAGAGGTGGGTGATCTGTTCATGTCCAAGTTCCTGGTTGGTCAGTGTTGCTCATGACCTTCCTTTGATTGGTCAGTGATGCCGTACCTTTCAAGAAATCTTTGGTGACCAAGTGGGCTGCCAGTAGTCTGGAGATTACATGAAGGTGGCAGTCGAATTCTGCTGGAACCTTGAATTCTCTAAAGCAAACCCTGCAGACCATACTGGTCATCAGAGTTCTTATATAAAGGATAAAAAAGTGACACCTTGAGTCAGGTAATTAGAACATTTTAAGGCCAGCTGTATCACTCAAGTCAGTGAATTCCTTTAAATAAAGGACAGGCAAAAACATCTTGTGCTAAAGGAGACAGAAAAGAGTCTGGGTCTTGCTTTTACATTATAGGGGTTTCATTTTGCCGTCTTCTGTGCTTTCCCAGATACCTAGATTAGAAGTAGAGCAGCTGGTACAGGAACCAGTATCCATATAGGATGCTGGCCTTGCAGGCAGCAGCTTAACCTGCTGTGTCACAATGTTGACCCTATGATTTATTTTTAATCACATTTCCCTCAAATCTTTGCAGTACTTTGTTATTTTCCTGGAACACAAGCTATTTAAAATTCTAAGTACTTTTGTGCCTATGGTAGACTTTCTGAAAGATAGTAACAGTTACTTTGTTGTTTAATAAGTTATCCTTCTGTTTGAAACTGTTTCTGCTTTAACAATGCTCTCCCAGGCAGTTTACCTTTGTAGCTTTGTGAAAGTAACTAAATAATGTGAATTTTAAAATAGTTTTCCTTGTAACTTTATAGACTCAATAGATTTTTTTAAGAGCCGTACTTTAATGACATGTTTTTATATTTGATGTTAGTTTTATTAGATGTAGATTTAACAACAAAATGTGATTAATAAGTTAGCACCTTTTATTTTAGATTTTTTCACAGAATTTTAAAACTTATGAATCTTTTTTATGTAAATTCTCTTAAACTAGCTAGTAGTTAAAACTGCAGTCAGTTTTGTACCATTGAGTAACCAACTTCAGTACCTGTGAATTTTGGAATCCGTAGGAGTCCTGGAAAGTAGTTTTTGATACAGAAGAGGTGATTGTGCATCGTTTTACTTTTATTGATTAGATCTTACCCACTTATGTATTGATGATATCAAGAGTGATTCTCCTTAAAGATTTATCATTTTTCTCTATAAATATCTTTTTCTCTCTACTCTTTAGAAAAAGTATGAAACTGCAAAAGAAGCATATGAGCAACTTTTACAGACAGAAAACCTTCCTGCACGAGTGAAAGCGACTGTATTACAACAACTAGGTACATAAAAACTTACCTTTTATTATACATTTCATTGATTTCAAGAAGCTTTTATTGGGGGAATAATTTTTATCCTTTGGCTTGTAAGTCCATGTTCACTTAGAAATCTGAGTATTTTAATGTCACATGTATTATTTTGAGATTAAAATGAAAAGGGATACTTATAGTAAATACTTCTTATATAACATATTCCTTTTGCTTCTTTTAGGTAATGCTTATCCATGCTAGTGCTATAATATAGTAGGTTAAGCCTCATCAGCATTCCATATGGTCACTAGTTTATGTCCTTGCTGCTTCTCTTCTGATCCAGGTCTCTGCTATGGCCTGGGAAAACAGTAGTAGATTGCCCAAGTGATTGGTCCACTGTGAACTATTGGATGCAAGATCTTTCTCTGTATCTCTACTTATCTCTCTCTCTGTCTCTAACTGTAGCTCTCAATTAAATTCAAAAAACCTTAAAACAAAGGTTTATTTTCATGTACTTGAAAGCTGAGTAGCAAGAGAAGAAGAGACAGAGACATTCCTCCATTGCTGGTTACTCTGCAGATGCCAGAAGCTGCTCAGAATAGGCCATACTGAAAGCAGTGTAGTTTTCCACATGGATGGCAGGGACCCAAATGCTTGACTCTTAATCTCTTGCCTGATAGGGAGAATTAGCAGGAAGCTGGATCAGAAGGAAAGTATCTGGTACTGTAGTGGCATGGTATTAGAGAGAATCCCAAGTGGGTGCTTAACATGTTGGCTCCCCCATTCTTCATTAGTTTTGTTCTGCTATAATTTTTTTTTTTTTTTTTTACAGGCAGAGTGGACAGTGAGAGAGAGAGAAAGAGAGAAAGGTCTTCCTTTGCCATTGGTTCACCCTCCAATGGCCGCCGCGGTCGGCGCGCTGCGGCCGGCGCACCGCGCTCGTCCGATGGCAGGAGCCAGGAGCCAGGTGCTTTTCCTGGTCTCCCCATGGGGTGCAGGGCCCAAGCACCTGGGCCATCCTCCACTGCACTCCCGGGCCACAGCAGAGAGCTGGCCTGGAAGAGGGGCAACCGGGACAGAATCCAGTGCCCCGACTGGGACTAGAACCCGGTGTGCCGGCGCCGCAAGGCGGAGGATTAGCCTGTTGAGCCACGGCGTCGGCCTGTTCTGCTATAATTATACCTTTGTCAAGCACTGTCCATCCCCACCATCCATCTAAATATAATTTTTGAAGGCAGCTAACACTTTTTAAATATTTATTTATTTGAGAGGTGGAGTTACAGAGACAAGGGGAGACAGAGATAGAGGTCTACAGGTCACTGTTTCAACCCCTAAATGGCCACAATAACTGGAGCTGGGCCCATCAGAAGCCAGTAGCTTCTTCTTTCAAGTGAGTTCAGGGACCCAGTGACTTGTGCCATCTTTCACTGCCTTCCCAGGCCATCGGCAGAGAGCTGGAACAGAAGTGGAGGAACCAGGTCTTGAACTAACACTTCTATGGGATGCTGGCACTGCAGGTGGAAGAGGCTTAAGCACTGTGCCACAGTGCTGGCCCCATAGATAATAGTTTAATTTCTCATTTTACTAATTCTGGTCCACAAACATAGGAATCTTGAATACTTAATGCCCATGACATTTAATAAGGCTTTTTAAGATCATTCACATAGTTGTTGCATAGATACTGAACTTTTTTTAAAAATAATTTGATTGATATTACGCTTAATAGAAGTATTTCATTTAAGAATTATAGAACATCTGATTTTGAATTTTTCCAGCAAGCCTGTTAACATTTTTCTATTGGATAAAAAAGAATCTAGCTTTCAAAGATAACATGAAATCATATGTTATCATTCCTTGGAAAACATTTTCTCCAAAAACTTAATTTTGTTTTTCCTCATCCTTTCTGTACCATTTCATATTTGAATTGGAGTTTACTTGTTTTTTGCTTCAATGTTTATGTTTGTTATGATGAAATAAATACAAATTTTCTGGGCTGGAATTTTGGTGCAGCAGGTAAGAAACTGACTACAATTCTGGAATCCCAAGGCATTGATTTGAGTCCTTGCTACTGTACTACCAATGGAGCTCCCTGCTAATGGAGCTTCCTGCTAATGGAGTTCTCTATTATAGCAATGGAAAATGGTCCAATTCTTTGGTCTCTGCAACTCTGTGGGCAACCCAGATGTAGTTTTTGACTCTTGGCTTTGACTGGGCCATCCCCAGGTGTTTGGCTACGAGTGAACCAGGAGATTGAAAATTTCTTTTTGTAAACCCAGCCTTTCAAATAAAAAAAAGAGAGGTTTCAAAAAATACCAGATTAAGTCAAATTTGTGACTGTACGTTTCCATAATGCTAATAATTAGTAATTTTAAATTAATTATGCAGTTTTGTTCAAGCATTATTTTTGCAAAAATAATCTTATGCACTTCAATTTAGTAGCTGAAAACAGTTGTTGTTTCTTGATGGATTATTATATAGTACCTCATGATGTATTATTTTATTTGTTTATGTAGTAGTTTAAATTTATTAAAAGTCTTCTCATCCTTATTCCTGTTTGAAACCTGCCTTTCACTTAGCAATCTTCCAATTATAGATAGCTTAAAAGATTGTGTTGATCACTTTTAATTTTTGGTATTATGTATCATTGTATTTAGGATGTTAATGTAAGTAACCAGTGTCAGTAGGTGTTTAGTCTTTCTGAAGTTTAAAAAAAATTAACAAAAAAGAATTGATTTTGTGTTGTTTATATAGGTTTTTATTTATTCTTTTTTAAAAATATTTTTAAATTTATTTTTTTATTTTTTGACAGGCAGAGTTGACAGTGAGAGAGAGAGACAGATAGAAAGGTCTTCCTTTTGCCGTTGGCTCACCCTCATCAGCACTGTGCTGATCCGATGGCAGGAGCCAGGTGCTTCTCCTGGTCTCCCATGGGGTGCAGGGTCCAAGCACCTGGGCCATCCTCCATTGCACTCCCAGGCCACAGCAGAGAGCTGGCCTGGAAGAGGGGCAACCGGGACTAGAACCCGGTGTGCCCACGCCGCAAGGCGGAGGATTAGCCTGTTGAGCCACGGTGCCGGCCAGGTTTTTATTTATTCTTTGGAAATAAATGCCAGAATAATGGCATATCTCATGGTGCATGATAATCTTTGAAGAAAAATGTTTCATTTAATACCTGGGTTTTCCTGAAATTAAATTTTGGAAGAGAACTTTATGGTTTGTAATCTTTTTGAATTTTATAAAATTTTCTCTGGACTTTCAAGTGTTTGATAACTTTGAATCAGTATTGTTATATAAAATAAGTTTTCCTACAGCCATGTTTTACAGTTTTCAGTTTCAGACATAATATGATTTAAAATAAGTGAATAAATTATTGAAACGGCTTTTTGATATCTTTGTTTCCTTCATAAAATTCTTGAAACTAGAAAAGTAGCTGATTTGCAAGTAAATATATATATTTTGTTTTCTCCTGTAGGTTGGATGCATCATAATATGGATATGGTAGAAGACAAAACTGCCAAGGAAAGCTATGCTATTCAGTATCTTCAGAAGTCATTGGAAGCAGATCCTAATTCTGGCCAATCTTGGTATTTCCTTGGAAGGTCAGAATAGCCCCTTGTATTTCCTAGAGTTTATTTACAGTGTAAAATGTTAGTTTTCTTTTTTTCTTAAATTTTTAAACTTTTATTTAATGAATATAAATTTCCAAAGTACAGCTTATGGATTACAATGGCTCTCCACCCCACCACCTATAACTCCTCTTCCATGCTCATCAAGTTTCATTTTCAATTCTCTTTATATAAAGAAGATCATTTTAGCATATATTAAGTAAAGATTTCAACAGTTTGCACCCACACAGATACACAAAGTGTAAAAATACTGTTTGAGTACTAGTTATAACATTAAATGACAATGTACAGCACATTAAGGACAGAGATCCTACATGAGGAGTAAGTGCACAGTGACTCCTGTTGTTGACTTAACAAATTGACACTCTTGTTCATGGCATCAGTAATCACCCTAGGCTCTAGTCATGAGTTGCCAAGGCTATGGAAGCCTTTTGAGTTCACCGACTCTGATCATATTTAGACAAGGTCATAGTCAAAGTGGAAGTTCACTCCTCCCTTCAGAAAGATACCTCCTTATTTGATGACCTGTCCTTTCCATTGAAATCTCACGAAGATCCTTCATTTAGGTCATTTTGTTTTTTTCCAGAGTGTCTTGGCTTTCCATGCCTGAAATACTTTCATGGATTTTTCAGCCCAGTCCGCATGCCTTAAGGGCTGATTCTGAGGCCAGAGTGCTGTTTAGGACATCTGTCATTCTATGAACTGCTGAGTTTCTCGCTTCCCATGTTGGATTGTTCTCTCCCTTCTTTATTCTATCAGTTAGTATTTTCAGACACTAGTCTTGTTTATGTGATCTCTTTGGCTCTTAGTCCTATCATTATGATCAAATGTGAACAGATTGATCACTTGGACTAGTGAGATGGTGCTGGTACATGCCACCTAGATGGGATTGAATTGGAATCCCCTGGCGTGTTTCTAAATCTACTGTTTGGGGCAAGTCATCTTGAGCATGTCCCAAATTGCACATCTCTTCCCTCTCTTATAACCACTCTTATATTTAACAGTGATCAGTTTTTACTTAAGAATAACTGTGTATTTATTACAGTATTCAACCCAAAGTATTAAATAGAACAAAAAAAAAAAACTACTAAGAGGGATAACATATTAAATTGTCCATCAACTGTCAGGGCAAGGGCTGATCAAATCATTGTTTCTCATAGTGTTCATTTCACTTTAACAGGTTTCCTTTCTGGCGCTTGGTTAGTTGTCACCGATCAGGGAGAACATATGGTATTTGTCCCTTTGGGACTGGCTTAATTCACTCAGCATGATGTTTTCCAGATTCCTAACAGGGATCACTTTTCAGTTAAAATTTAAACACCTAATAATAATTGTGTGTTAATTACAGAGTTCAACCAATAGTACTAGAACCAAAAAAAAAAAAAAGAAAAAATACTAAAATGGATAAAGTATTACATTGTACATCAGCAGTCAGCACAAGAGCTGATCAAGTCACTGTTTCTCATAGTGTCCCTTTCAGCAAGTTTCCCCTTTGGTGCTCAGTTAGTTGTCGCCAATCAGGGAGAAAATATGATATTTGTCCCTTTTGTACTGGCTTATTTCACTCAGCATAATGTTTTCTATATTCCTCCATCTTGTTGCAAATGACCTGGTTTCATTGTTTTTGACTGCTGTATAGAATTCTATAGAGTACATATCCAATAATTTCTTTATCCAGTCTACTGTTGATGGGCATTTGGGTTGGTTCCAGGTCTTAGTTGTTGTGAATTGGGCTGCAATAAACATGAATGTGCAGATAGTATTTTGTTTGCCATTTTAATTTCCTTTGGGTAAATTCCAAGGAGTGGGATGGCTGGGTTGAATGGTAGGGTTATATTCATGTTTCTGAGGAATCTCCAGACTGACTTCCATAGTGGTTTCACCAGTTTGCATTCCCACCAACAGTGGGTTAGTGTCCCTTTTTCCCCACATCCTTGCCAGCATCTGTTGTTGGTAGATTTCTGCATGTGAGCCATTCTGACCGGGGTGAGGTGAAACCTCATTTGTGGTTTTGATTTGCATTTCCCTGATTGCTATTGATCTTGACCATTTTTTCCTGTGTCTTTTGGCCATTTGGATTTCCTCTTTGGAGAAATGTCTATTGAGGTCCTTGGCCCATCTCTTAAGTGGGTTGTTTGTTTTGATGTTGTGGAGTTTCTTGATTTGTTTGTGGATTCTTGTTATCAACCCTTTATCTGTTGCATAGTTTGCAAATATTTTTTGCCATTCTGTCGGTTGCCTCTTCACTCTCCTGACTGTTTCTTTTGCAATACAGGAACTTCTCAATTTGATGCAATCCCAATTGTTAATTTTGGCTTTGAGTGACTGTGCTCCTGGGATTTTTTCCAAAAAGTCTTTGCTGGTGCCTTTATCTTGCAGAGTTTCTCCAATGTTCTCTAATAATTGATGGTGTCAGGTCATAGCTTTAAGTCTTTAATCCATTTTGAGTGAATTTTTGTGTAAGGTGAAAGGTAGGGATTTTGCTTCATGATTCTGCATGTGGAAAACCAATTTTCTCAGCACCATTTATTAAACAGACTGTCCTTACTCCAGGTATTGGTTTTGGATCCTTGATCGAATATAAGTTGGCTGTAGATGTTTGGATTGATTTCTGGTGTTTCTGTTCTGTTCCATTGGTCTATCCATCTGTTTCTGTACCAGTACCATGCTGTTTGATAACAACTTCCCTGTAGTATGTCCTCAAATCTGGTTTTGTGATGTATCCGGCTTTGCTTTTGCTATACAAGATTGCTTTAACTATTCGAGGTCTCCTGTGTCTCCATATGAATTTCAGCATCATTGTTTCCAGATTGAGAAGAAGGTCTTCAGTATCTTGATTGGTATCAAATTGAATGTATAAATTGCTTTTGCGAGAATGGACATTTTGTTTTATTTATTTAAAAAAAAATTTTTTTTTTGACAGGCAGAGTGGACAGTGAGAGAGAGATACAGAGAGAAAGGTTTTCCTTTTGCCGTTGGTTCACCCTCCAATGGCCGCCGCGGTCGGCACACTGCGGCTGGCGCACCGCGCTCATATGATGGCAGGAGCAAGGTGCCAGGTGCTTTTCCTGGTCTCCAATGGGGTGCAGGGCCCAAGCACCTGGGCCATCCTCCACTGCACTCCTGGGCCACAGCAGAGAGCTGGCCTGGAAGAGGGGCAACCGGGATAGAATCCGGTGCCCCAACCGGGACTAGAACCTGCTGTGCCGGCGCCGCAAGGCGGAGGATTAGCCTGTTGAGCTACGGCGCCGGCCGAGAATGGACATTTTGATGCTGTTGTTTCTTCCACTCCGTGAGCATAGAAGATTTTTCCATTCTTTGGTATCTTCTTATCTTTCTTTAAGGTTTTGCAATTTTCATCATAGAGATCTTTAACATCCTTGGTTAAGTTTATTCCAAGGTATTTGATTGTTTCTTTAGCTATTGTGAATGGGATTTATCTTAGAAGTTCTTCCTCAGCCGTGGTATTGCCTGTGCATACAAAGGCTGTTGTTTTTTGTGCATTTATTTTATATCCTGCTACTTTGCCAAACTCTTCTATGAGTTCCAATAGTCTCTTTGCAGAGTTCTTTCGAATCCACAAATAAAGAATCATGTCGTCTGCAAAGAGGGATAGTTTGAGTTCTTCCTTCCCAATTTGTATCCCTTTAATTTCTTTTTCTTGCCTACCAGCTCTGGCTAAGACTTCCAAAAATATATTGAATAGCAGAGGTGAGAGTCGGCATCCCTGTCTGATACCAGATCTCAGTGGAAATGCTTCCAAGTTTTCCCCATTGAATAGGACGCTGGCCGTGGGTTTTTCATAAGTTGCTTTGATTGTATTGAGGCATGTTCCTTCTATACCCAACTTGCTCAGATTTTTCATCATGAAAGGGTGTTGTATTTTATCAAATGCTTTCTCTGAGTCTATTGAGATAATTATATGGTTTTTCTTCTGCAAATGTTAATGTGTATCACGCTGATTGTTTTGCGAACACTGAACCATCCATGCATACCAGATATAAATCCCACTTGTTCTGGGTGGATGATCTTTCTGATGTGTTGTTGCATTGTATTGGTCCGGATTTTTTTTTTTTTTTTTTGACATGTAGAGTGGATAGTCAGAGACAGAGAGAAAGGTGTTCCTTTGCTGTTGGTTCAGCCTCCAATGGCCAGCGTGGACGGCGCACTGCGGCCTACGCACTGTGCTGATCCAAAGGCAGGAGCCAGGTGCTTCTCCTCGTGTTCCATGGGGTGCACGGCCCAAGCACTTGGGCCATCCTCCTCTGCACTCCCAGGCCACATCATGAGCTGGGCTGGAAGAGGGGCAACTGGGGCAGAATCCTCTTTGTCTCTCCTAATAGTTTCTGTGATAAAATTTATGTTATCTGATATTTAGATACTAAGCTCTTTTTTCTTTTCTGTTGGCATGGTATATCTTTTTCCAGCCTTTCACTTTTAGTCTGTATGCATCTTTGTTGGAAAGATGTGTTTCTTGTCAGTAGCAAATAATTGGGTGTATTTCTTTAAGCCAATTAGTCAATCTGTGTCTTTTTACTGCAGAGTGGAGGCCATTCATGTTCAATGTGACTATTGATCAGTAGTAACTTTGCCCTGCCATTTGCCAAAGATATTTTCTAATTTATGCTTTGAATTCCCTGTTATCTTTTGCTGTGAGGTTTCTTCATTTAACTTATTTCACGTAGATGACCGTGTATATGCATCATATAATTTCTGACATTTTCTTTTGTTACCTGATAGTTATCTGTAATTTATACAGTTTTGCTATTTTAATTTTAGCTAGATTTTGTACATTCACATGGAGATATTTCTAGTAATCATAGATATTAAAAATTATAGTTCCACCTGGCATCATATTTAAAAAACAAATGGATTTAAGGAGACTTGAATGGAATTTAAAGAATAGTTTTGTAATCCAGAAATTTTCATCCATACTTTCTTTTTTTATTATCTATATATATAAATATATATTTAAATATTTATAGTTTTTATAGTTGCTATTCAGAAGTTTGTCATGTAGTCATGTTCAAATTTGTTTTATAGTTTTTTGGACATTTTGTTATTTTTTCTTGTTTAAAGATTCATTTATTTGTTTGAAAGAGTTACACAAAGAGAGAACGAGAGGCACAGAGAGAGAGAAAGTTTTTTCTCTGCTGGGTCACTCCTTTTGTGCTGGTTCACAACCACAACTGCCGCAGCTATGTGGATCTGAAACCAGGAGCCAGGAGCTTCTTCCAGGTCTCCGGCATGGGTGCAGGAGCCCAGGGACGTGAGCCATCTTCCACTACTTTCCCAGGCCATAGCAGAGAGCTGGATCAGAAGTGTAGAAGCTGGGACTTGAACTGGTGCCCCTAAGAGATGCTGTCATTGCAGGTGGTGGCTTTATCCACTCTACCACTGCACCAACCCCTATTTTTTCTTTTAAATTTTACAAAGTATATCTATGAGACAGACCATTATAGGATGTTCTCTACTTCAGAAAATATTTAATTGTTAATTACATATTATATGAATTTACTGTTTGTTGCAGTATCTTCACATACCTTCTCTGGTTGATAAAATAGTTTAATTTGGGTTGTTTCTGGTATATACTGAAAATTTAGAATTGGTCTGAATTAGTAATACTCTACCAAAAGTATTACTAATGATTAAAGCTTTTCTTTGTATATCAGTTACACAGAAAAGTGCTTTGAGTACACCCAATGTTACTAATAGAATAAACAAAGTAACTACATGCTTTAGGTTTAGAGATACTACCATTAGTATTGGTTTTTACACAATATATTCTTAGTATATTGACCATAAAAGAGGCTTATTAACAGAAAACATTAACTTCTAGTTTTAGTTGTAATATTTTTACTATAGATTAAAAAATGTGAGCCAACATTTTTGTTTTAGTTCAAAAATAAGGTTGGGAATATATTTTATTATAGCACATATAGTTATTTATTATATTTATTGTATTTATTATATATATTTATTATAGCACATATAGTTAGACTCTTATGTTGTAAGATAAAATAAAACATGTTTAAATTTATATTCTAAGTAATACTATACTTTTTTAATTCTCTGAGGATAGTAATATTCACAGAGTTTCCCCCAGTTATCTGACTTTAAAGCATTGTGATACGCTTTATGTTTTTAACTTTTGCACAAAATTTCCAATGTACTTGTCTGTCTTCTTTAAATTTTTATTTGATGGAGAAAAAATTTACTTTCCTCCTATCCATGTCTTTAAGTTTGTAAAAAAAGTACTTCAGAAGTTATTTAGTACGTCTCTACATGAAGATTTTAGAGGTCGGGTCCGTGTTGTGCTGTAGGATGTTAAGCTGCTGCCTGCAACTCTGTCATCACCGGTGAGCAGCAGTTTGGGTCTTGCCTGCTCAACTTCCAATCCTGCTCCCTACTAATGTACCTGAGAAGACAGTGGAGGATGGCCCAAGTGCCTGGGCCCCTGCATCCACTGAAGAGACCCAGATAAAATTCCTAGTTCCTAGCTTAGGCCTGGCTAAGAGGATTGTGAACCAGCCAATTAAAGATCTGTCTCTCTCTTCTCTTTCTATAACCCTGCCTTTCAAAAAGCAAAAAAGACTTTAGATATTAGCTAGACACCTAGGTATTTAATGAAAGTAATGTTTTTGAGACATTTGTGTATTATCTCTGAATTCATGAATGTGTTGTCTATTTAGCTGGTTCATTGATTTGGATATACGTTATTAAAGTGAAGTGGGGAAGTAACAATAGATTTATTGCTAGTAGTCTTTTGGTGATACAAAATTAAATTAGTAAGGTCTGGACAGGATAAAGAATTAACTTAATCATTCATTTCTACCTGAGAAGTCCAGAATAATAAGAATTGTATTATAGTAATTGATACTAATAGTAATTGCTAGTGATTGCTTGATAGTAATTGCTGTCACAGCAAGAGCTATCATTTAGGTTTATTATGCACTTCTTTTAACATTAGATTACTTTGTGGGGCCAGCTCTGACTCAGTGGGTTAAAGTCCAGTCTGTACTGCTGGCATCCCATATGGGTGCTGGTTTGATTCCCTGCTGCTTCTCTTCTGATCTATCTCTCTGCTATGGCTTGGGAAGCCAGTATAAGTTGGCCCAAGTGCTTGGGCCCCTGCACTCCTGTGGGAGACCAGGAAGAAACACCTGGCTCCTGGCTTCAGATCAGCGTGGCTCTGACTGTTGCGGCCATTTGGGGAGTGAACTAACGGAAGAAAGTCCTTTCTCTCTGTTTCTCCCTCTCACTGTCTATAACTGTACTTCTCAAATAAATAATAAAACCTTTAAAAAATGAAACAATAGAACAAAATAAAAACATTAATACACTGGGCTAGTTGTATTAGAAGGCACTTGTTTGGTGACTGGATTCAAACACCCATTACTGGCTATTTGAAGTTTTTAGAAATGGAATGTGAACATGTTAGTCTTAAAAGATATTCTTATTTCTTATAGCAGTAGATGGCATCTCATAATCTGGAATTTGGTTTTAAGGAAAATATTTTCTGTCTTTGATATTTATAATTTTTCTAGTGTCTGTCCTTTTTAAATTGTTGCTCTTTTCTACTGAATTCTCCTATTCCAAAAAATTGTGTTGGATACATGTCCTAAAATTGCCTTTTCTGTCTTGTTTATAGTATTTCTTACATTTAACATTCTACAAATGTTTATTTCTGTGCATCCTGTGTTCTCAGATTTCTTCCCCATTTGTTGAATTCCAAAGTAAGATCTCTAATTTTAAGTTGCCTCAGATTTCAGTTATTAATCTAGAATCCTTTATTGAACATCATCAGAGTCCTTTTCTACCATCTAAATATGCATTTTTAAAAAGCTATTTCATGATACACTTTCAGAAATTAGTCACTTCTGTGGCTTTCTTTTGACTATTATTCTATTTTTCCCATTAACCATTGTTAAAATCAGAACTATCTTTCCTCTCAGTATCTAAATCAAGTCACCAAGTCTTTATCAGTCATAGGTTATTTTCCTCTCATCATTTTTCTTCCATTTTAATTACTTTCCCCTATAATTCTGCATCAGTGCGATTATTTGCCTTCAGACTGTTGAAATTTATCTCGAGGCTGCATGTTATTAGCAATGCTTATATAAAATAGTTTTGTTATGCTGCTAGCCTTATTTAGAAAAAAACCTCCAATTGTTTACAGACTAGATTTAAAAAATTTCATTTGAAGGCCAAGTAATTTTTATAAATACTGTTCAAATCAATATGAAATATTTCCTCTATTTTTTAATCTGTAGGTTTGGAATACACAAAGGAGAAAAACACTTGAGGGTAAATATAGATAGATAGTGATCAGCTTAGAATGCTTGTGCCAGTAAAAATATTGAGTTTTTTTATTTCTATTATACAATGTCTAATAAATGCAATTATACAAGTAGTCCCTTAGAACCAGTCAGAATTTCATACAAGGAATTCCTAAATCACATATATCTAGGACTAAAAACAAAGAGAGAGCTAAATATTGGCATTTGTTTTTTCTATAGTAGATTTAGTTTACCTTTCCTACCATGTAAGACACATGCCAAAAGTTATTATTGTAGAGGTTGTTAGAGGAGAAAAGAAAAATTAGATGAATTAAACAGTTCTTTAAACATTTAACTTCTTTAAAAATAATATACAAGGACTGGCATTGTGGAGCAGTGGGTTAAAGCCATATCCTGCAGTGCCAGTATTCCCTATGGGGGCTGGTTCAAATGCCAGCTGCTCCATTTCTGATCCAGCTGTGCGCTAATGAGCCTTGGAAAGCAGCAGAGCATGACTGAACTCTTTAAGCTCCTGCACAAGGGAGACTTAGAAGCAGCTCTTGGTTCCTGGGTTTAGCCTGGCCCAGCCCCAATCATTGTATTTGGTGAGTAAACCAGCAGATGAAAGTTTTCTCTTCTTGTCCCTCTTTCTCTCTTTATGTAACTCTGCCTTTGAAATAAATAAAATCTTAAAAAGATGTATAGGTAGCACATATATATTTATACACATGTGAAATCTATCTGTATAAGAATATTCACACAGCTTTCCTGTGTCTTTTATAGTTTATTTTAGGAAATAAATTAAGAATTAATGGAATTATAAATTTATAAATGTTTTCTGCCTTTTAGGTGTTACTCAAGTATTGGGAAAGTTCAGGATGCCTTCATATCTTACAGGCAGTCCATTGATAAATCAGAAGCAAGTGCAGATACATGGTGTTCAATAGGGTAAGACTATGAAAATATTCTAATTGATACACAGTAACTTCAACTCATTTATATTTTGTAATATTTATTTAAAATTAAGCAGTAAGTTTTGACAATCTGTTCTGTATTTCTCTTTTCAGTGTGCTCTATCAACAGCAAAATCAACCAATGGATGCCTTGCAGGCCTATATTTGTGCTGTGCAATTGGACCATGGGCATGCCACAGCTTGGATGGACCTGGGAACCCTTTATGAATCCTGCAACCAACCTCAGGATGCCATTAAATGCTACTTAAATGCAACTAGAAGTAAAAGTTGTAGTAATAGCTCTACACTTGCAGCAAGAATTAAGTTTTTGCAGGTAAAAATTATAAATAATGTATTTTAAAAGATGTATATTCCCCTATTATAATTGACAGAAGAAAGGTGGCTGCACAGTTTGTGTATGTGTGTTTTATTTTGACTTGTTTCATACCTTGTAATATTTTGTGCAAATAAGTTGCATATCATTTTATGTAAGATTTATTTAAAATGTGTTCTTTTACACATTTAGTTTGGTGTGCATATTAATTTATATATTTTTCTTGAATATGTTGGACATTTTTCAGTGTGCTATTTACATTTTTTGTGATCACATTTTAAAGAAAACACAATTTTGCACTCTTGCTTGAAATCATGAAAAGATTCTTAAGAAAACTCAAATACAGCTTGGCTTTGTTCTGATTCTCACAGGTATATCCAGTTGCCCTTTTTATGCTTAGCATCTATCTAAGTTCCCAAGCTTAGAATTTATTATATAAAAATAGATACTAATAACCTTGAGGAAGATTTACTGGACTTGCTCTTACTCAAGTAGGCTTGTGTTAAATTTGCTTTTTACATAATTTTTCCTAGGCTCAGTTGTGTAACCTTCCACAAGGTAGTCAACAGAATAAAACTAAATTACTTCCTAGTATTGAGGAGGCATGGAGCCTACCAATCCCAGCAGAGCTTACCTCCAGGCAGGGTGCCATGAACACAGCATTGCAGGTGAGAAGTTGGGTTATCTTCTGCAGGTGCCCAGCTTTAAAGGTTCTTTCCAATCTATAGTTATCAAACTAACTATCCCAAATGCAGCATTGCCTTTTAAAATGATGTAAGTCATTTGAGTTTAAAAGTTACTTTATATTTAATTGCAAGAGGATTTTAGATCAAAATAAATCTCTGGTAAGGGAAAAACACTTGGGATACATATTTTAAACCTGTGTATATTCTCATCAGTTGAAAGTGATTTCTTAAATGACTATTCTTCAGTGGTTTCTTAAATGTAAAACACAATTTTTGAAAAAATTATGTATTTATATTAATTCTTATGATTTTGATTTTCAGAAATTGCAATCAGTGATGTCCACATAGCTTTGGAAATTATACAGCTTATATAGTTCCATCATTTGAAGCAATGAATTAAGTTATGTACAACCATACTTTTATCTTAGTTCTGTGCTCCTTTTGGCTATTACAGCTCATGATTCAAATGCTGAACTTGCATTTACCTCCTTCAAACACCAATTCCATAGCAGTTTTTGTCACTATATATTACAACTTTTAGCAAATTAGAACAGCTGTCCAGTTCTGTGAAGAGGAATCCAACATCTAGCCCAAGAAAGGTATTTTTTATACTTTAGAGATATAAAAATATCCTAGCCAAAAATAAAGCTCCACAACTCTTTTGAAGTTATTTCTATCCTGTGTTTTAAGCTTGTGGACATCAGAGATTGAAGCAGTATTTGTAACCCATACTCTGTGCATCATATTAAAAATGGAAGGTAGGGGTACATTTATATTGATCAAATCATTTTGTTCAGTTATAATTTTAACAGTTTTTATGATCCCTCTCTACCAACATTGAAATTGAGTGTTGCCTATAGTGCACAGCCTTGCTAGCTGTTTGAGACATTATTTAGATGTTGTCTCTTTTTTGTAATTTTTTCGGCCTCAAAATTATTGCATATTTTTATTTTAAAATTATTTAAAAGCATAAGTCCTACATGTACATAATTTAACAACTATGCCTAATTTGTCGAAATTTTCCTCAGAATGGTTCTGATAACTGGAATAGTGACCAAACTGTTTCACGTCATCCAGTACAGCAACAAGGTCATTCATGGTGTTTGACACCACAGAAATTACAGGTATGAAGTATTCCTTTGACAGTACTTTCCTCAGTTTCAAAGGAACAATAGCAATAATGTTAAAATTTTAGATATTGGGACAGACGTTGTACTACAGTGTGTTAAGCCACTGCCTGTGACACCAGCATCTCATTTGAACACTGGCGAAGTCCTGGCTGCTCCACTTCCAGTTCAATTCTATGCTAATGTGCTTAGGAAAGCAGTTCAAGATGGCCCAAGTGCTTTGGGTTCCTGCCACCCAGATGGAGACTTGAATGAAGCTCCTAGTTCCTGGCTTCAGCCTGGCCTAGCCCTGGTGGCCATCTGGATATTGAATCAGCAAGATACCAGTGTTTCTAAGTCTGTAACTCTTCCATTCAAATAAATCTTTTAAAAAAGTTTTTATGGACCAGTGCAGTAGCATAGTGGGTAAAGCTGCCACTTATAGTGCCAATATCCCACATGGATGTCGGTTTGAGTCCCAAATGCTCTACTTGCAGTCCAGCTCCATGCTAATGCACCTGGGAAAGCAGTGGAAGATAGCCCAAGTGATTGGGCCCCTGCACCCTCATGGGAGAACTGGAAAAATCTCCTAGTTCTCTGGCTTCAGATTGTACCACTCCAGCTGTTGAGCCATTAAGGGAGTGAACCAGCGGATGGAAGATTTCTCTCTCTGTTTCTTTTTCTCTTTGTAACTCTGCCTTTCAAATAAGTAAATATATCTTTAAAATATAAAAGTAAGTTTATATATATTAAATCTTAAAATGATATGATGTTCAACTAAATTAAAATATACATAAGTAAAATGGACTTACATTTTCCAGAATAATAGGAACCATAACTTACCCTTCTGGGAGGGAGATTGTGGTATGGAAATAGTAGATAATATGAAATACTTGATAAAGGCTTCTTTTAGGTGCTATCTCTGGCCAGCTATTTTTGTTTTCCCAGATTGACTAAGTTAATTGTTTCTAAAACATATATTTTACATATAAAAACAATTATGCCTGTCTCATAGATTATGTGTGTGTGTGTGTGTGTGTATGTGTTTACATAGAAATGTATTCAGAATGAAATAAACCATTTCTGTTGGTAGAAAATATGTGTTGTCTTCTAATTCACTTTTTTCCTCAAACTTTGGGAAGCCTTCTCCAATGTTTTATTTAAAAATTATTGGGATTATTTGTAAGTCTGTTTATTGTTCCAGTTAAGG
The DNA here is from genome assembly GCA_949820135.1 of Sylvilagus floridanus. NCBI lineage: Eukaryota > Metazoa > Chordata > Mammalia > Lagomorpha > Leporidae > Sylvilagus > Sylvilagus floridanus. Next base: position 10,345 of record CATKVR010000033.1, on the reverse strand, counting down.
CTTCTGGTGGCACCCCTATATCATTTAACCAAATCTCCCTGTTGATGGCCATTGAGGTCAGTTTTAGTGGTTCTATTGGAAACACTATTTCAAGCAGTTTTGTTGTAACATATTTGAAGTTACATTATTCTTTTCTGAAGTTTAATTCCACCATAGTACAGCTAACTAAAAACACATAAAATTAATTTTGCAGGATGAATCTTTATTTTTATTCTTTTCTCTCTCTCTCTCTCTCTCTTTTTTTTTTTTTTTGACAGGCAGAGTGGACAGTGAGAGACAGAGAGTCAGAGAGAAAGGTCTTCCTTTTGCTGTTGGTTCACCCTCCAATGGCCGCTGCGGCCAGCGCGCTATGGCTGGCGCACTGCGCTGATCTGAAGGCAGGAGCCAGGTGATTCTCCTGGTCTCCCATGGGGTGCAGGGCCCAAGCACTTGGGCCATGCTCCACTGCACTCCATGGCCACAGCGGAGAGCTGATCTGGAAGAGGGGCAACCGGGACAGAATCCGGCGCATCGACCGGGACTAGAACCTGGTGTGGCGGTGCCGCAGGGTGGAGGATTAGCCTGTTGAGCCACGGCGCTGGCTAGGATGAATCTTTAAAAGTTTCATTTTGGGCTAGATTACTCAAGTGAGAAATCACTGTCTTTTAGTACACAATGGTTATGAGTTATGGGGTTTTCACTGATAGTCATATCTTCATTTTGAGATTAAAGTTTGAGTATATTCCTCTCTTTTCTTCTAGCACTTGGAACAACTGTGTGCAAATAAAGATAATCTAAATCAAGCACAGAAATTTATATTGGAACAGTTGGAAAGTCAGTTTGTGTTAATTCAGCAACAAGTATGTGCAATGTTTTCTCTAAAATGTATGAACATGCTGAACATTTTTCTTGGAATGACTAACATTTCAGAGGCTTATTCATGCTCATTTTAATGGAATTTTTTATGGCTGAACGTTAAATATAATTAATAGGTTTTTTAAAAAAATCAATTTGAAAGAGAGAGAGAGAGAAAGAAAGAAATCTTTGCTGATTCCCCCCAAAATGCTTATTAGAGCTAGGGCCAAGACTGGTAACAGTTCGGAGCCTGGAATTCAATCCAAGTCTCCCATGGGAGTGATCTCCCAGCCTCTAAGACATGCTTTAACAGGAAGTTGGATTCAAATTGGAAAAGTAAGGACTCAGACCAGACACTGTTACAGGATGCAGGTGGTCTAAGCAACTGCTATGTAAAATGGCTGCTTTTGAACATTTTTGTTTTTCGTGAATAATAATCATAAAATAATTTTGAATAAAACATTTGACATTTTATTATTGTCTGTATGAAATGTGCAATTTTATTATCTTGATGAATAGCAAGTTACCCCAGATTGAGTTGGATGAGTTTTAACAGTTGTTAGACTTGAGAGATTTGAACTAATGTAATAAAATGAAAGTTTGAAATTCTGTTTTATGATAGAAAAAGGCTTACAAATTTGATCACTATCCTTCATTTTCAGCTTTCTTTTGCACTTAATAAAGGGATCATAAGTTGTAGTAGTCATTTTTACGTAATAATCTATTTTATAAACTGAAGAGATGCAGTATTATGATAAACTTAGAGCTGTGCCAATTACACATTTTTACAATCACACAAACAGGTTTTTTGTTTGTTTTTGAAGATGAGTCAAATGGGAGTTGCTCAGGTAGAAGCTACTGGAATTCTTAATGGGCCAATAGCTGATTCTACAAACTCTGACTCTAGCCAGCAATCATATGCTGCTGCCCTGACTGGAGTACCTAGCATCTCTCAGTTTTGATTTGATCCTACTTTTCTTGAAAAATGTGTGTCTATTGGATCTTTTTCTACGGGTTGTGCTCATTTAGGCATTTCAAAATCTCTGGGGAACACTGACAATATTTTGGTAAGCAATAATTGTGTAACAGGAAGAGGAAGTAACAGAAATGTGCCTTATCTACAGCAAAACACATTTATTCTACCTCATAATCACAGAAACCTGAGCATCAGCACAGAAGAGCCATGGAGAAAACAACTGTCTAACTCCACTCAGGTAAAAAAAAAAGATTAGTAAGTTTGTGGGCTGTAAGAGTAACTTTATTGGACTTGTATACTTTTAGCAGAATAAATTATTTATTTTTTTTTGTGAATGTTTTCTTTCTTTTTTTTTTTTAGCTTTTATTTAGAATATAAATTTCCAAGGTACATCTTATGGATTACAATGATTCCCCCCGCCCCCAGTAACTTCCCTCCCACCCGTAGCCCTCCCCCAGAATAAATTATTTTTAAAAACTAATTTTAAATATGAACTGTTACATGGGAAGACTATTACTATATTGTAATTCAGTATATCACATAAGTATATCACTTAACAATTGGTAAAGTTAGATAGTCTGGAAAACAAAAGTGAAAAAATAACTTTATAAGTTCCCAGAATTCAGTTGCTCATTAGATAAAGCATTGTGATCACACTGTTCAACACAGATGCTATTTTACTTAGTATGTTTATGTATTAAATTTTTTTACTTTGTGGTGGGGTGAATGTGATATTTTTAATTATATTTTAATTATATTTAATTATATTTTAATTATTTTTAATTTGGTATTTGCAACTTTTAGTGGGTTAGTAATTTATAGTATCATCCTCTCATACTGGGCAGCAGATGTAAGCTTCTTTATTATCAGTGAGGTACTTTTTTTTTTAACTTTTATTTAATCAATTTAAATTTCCAAAGTACAACTTTTGAATTATAGCAGCTTTTTCCCCCCATTACCTCCCGCCCACTTGCAACCATCTCATCTCCCGCTCCCTCTCCCATCCCATTCGTCATCAAGATTCATTTTCAATTCTCTTTATACACAGAAGATCAATTTAGTATATACTAAGTAAAGATTTCAACAGTTGGCATCCACACAGAAACACAAAGTATAAAGTACGATTTGAGTACTAGTTATGTCGTTTATAGTGAGGTATATTTATCATAAACAAGTTTTGTTCTGTACTATGTTGCCAGCATTTTTTTGGGTATTGTATTGTGGATTTTTGAATCTCATCATGTCCACTTCTCTAATACAATTCTGGTTTTTATCTTCAGTACAGTGCTCAATAAATTTCATAAAATATTCAATACCTCATTGTAAAACAGCCTTTAAGTTAGATGATTTTGCTAAATTTTAAATGTTCTGAGCATATTTAATGTAGGATCAGTTGTGCACCTATGCATTAAATGCTTTTTCTTGACTTGGAATATTTTCAGCTTAAAACATAGAAGCTCTTTTTAGATCACTATTGATTAGGTCACATTTTAAAAGCTTTCTGTACTAAAATTAAACAGTTTCCAGTTCCTTCCCCATCCCTCATGATGATTTCCTCTTCATTAACATTTTGTTTAATGTGATCTATTACATTTGGTCAAACACTGGTTGTGCTCTGTGATGTATGTTTAAATTTTAACAAAAAATGCAGTGGCATGCATTCATTTTTACATTATCATAGGAAGTAGTTTCACTATTCTAAACCTAGTTGTATTTTATTTACCCAACCTGTTTCTGCCTGAACTTGTGGCAACCACTGATCTTTTTATTCTGACCATAGACGTGACTTTTCTGGAATGCCAAACAGTTGGAATCTTATATAACCTTTTCAGATTGACTCTTGTCCTTAAAATTTCCTCCAAGTTTTTAGGTGGCATGAGAGTTCACTGCATGAATGAGCTATAGTGATTTTCCATTTACCTATTTTTTAAAGATTTATTTATTCATTTGAAAGGCAAATTTACAGAGAGACAGAGGCAGAGGATGAGAGAGAAAGGTGTTCATCTGATGGTTCACTTCCCAGATGGCCAGAATGGCCAAAGCTGCACCAATCTGAAGCCAGGAGTCAGTAGCTTCTTCAGATCTCTCATGTGGGTGCAGGGACCCAACAATTTGGTCCATCTTCTACTGCTTTCCCAGGCCACAGCAGGGATCTGGATTGGAAATGGAGCAGCTGAGACTCAAACCACTGCCCATATAAGATGTCAGTACTGCAGTCGGTGGCTTTACCTGCTTTGCCACAGCACTGGCCCTTCATTTACCTTTTAAAATACTTAAGAGTTCCTTCTGGGAGGTGACAATTATGAATAAAGCTAATATAAATATTCATATGCACGTTTATAAATATACATATATATTTTCAACTTATTTTACACATTATGCCGCATTATCATATGTATAGAATACCTTTGAAACTTAATTGAGCAACAAACTGAAATAAATATTGTGTCATTGAAATATTTGCATAATTGAAAACTTGGACTTAATATGTTCTACGAATACTTATGTAGGGGAATGATTGCTGGATCTTATAGTAAAAAGATATTTAGTTTTGTAACAATCTAACTTCTAAAGTGGCTATATTATTTTTCATTTCAACCTGTAATGAATGAGGCTTACTGTTGCTCCATATCCTCACTAGCACTTGATGTTGTCCATGTTTTTGACTTCAGCAATGATTCATAGAGTTTGGAGGTATTCATTCTTTCCCTCCCTCCCTCCCTCCCTCCCTGCCTCTCTCCCCCCCTCCCTGCCTCCCTCCCTCCCTCTCTGCCTTCTTTCCTTTCTTCCTGTTTTATATAAGTATTCATCTTTTTGGGGTACTATGTGATGTTATGAAACAAGTATTTCCTAATGTCATGCTGGATAAAACATTTATCTTTTTAAATACTTAAAATTGCAAAAACTTTTGAAACCTTTCCAGCATTTATTAAAATACAGTGCATTATGATTATCTATAATCATTGTACTATGTAATAGAACTTTAACTATAATTTAGTATTCATTAAAATCTCCTTCCCAAAAGAGGTCTTTGTCCAGTCTTTGATAACCATTTTACTGCTCAGTTTGTTATAACCATTCTACTTTAAAATTTTAAGAGATTTACTTTTTTGGATTCCATGTGTGAGTGAGAGTTTTGGTACTTTTTTTTTTTTTTTTTTTTTTTTTGGTGTGTGACAGGCAGAGTGGACAGTGAGAGAGAGAGACAGAGAGAAAGGTCTTCCTTTGCCATTGGTTCACCCTCCAATGGCTGCCACGGATGGCGCGCTGCGGCCGGCGCACCACGCTCATCCGATGGCAGGAGCCAGGTGCAAGGTGCTCTCCCATGGGGTGCAGGGCCCAAGCACTTGGGCCATCCTCCACTGCACTCCCAGGCTGCAGCAGAGAGCTGGCCTGGAAGAGGGGCAACCAGGACAGAATCCGGCACCCCGACCGGGACTAGAACCCGGTATGCCGGCGCTGCAAGGCAGAGGATTAGCCTGTTGAGCCATGGTGCCGGCCTACTTATTTTTCTACACTTGACTTATTTCACTTAAAATGACTGCAGTTCCACATATGTTGTTGAAAATGACATGATTTCATCCTTTTGTGGTTTAATATTTCATTCTATATGTATACTAAATTTCCATTATGTATTCATAGTTGGTGGACACTTAGGTTGTTTACATTTCTTGGCTATTGTGCAATAAAAATAAAAGCGTATCTGTCCCTTTGACAGAATAATTTCATTTTCTTTTTTTAAAGATTTATTTATTTTACTTGAAAGTGACAGTTACACAGAGAGAGGAGAGGCAGAGAGAGAGAAAGAGGTCCATCCCCATATGGCCACAATGGCTGGAGCTGCGCTGACCCAAAGGCAGGAGCCAGGAGTTTCTTCTGGGTCTCCTACATGGGTGCAGGGGCCTATGGATTTGGACTGTCTTCTACTGTTTTCCCAGGCCATAGCAGAGAGCTGGATTGGAAGAGAGCTGTATTTGAACTGGTGTCCATATGGGATGCTGACACTGTAGGCTGCAGCTTTACCTGCTATGCCACAGTACTGGCCCTGTGATTTAATTTTCTTTAGTTATCTGTCCATAAGTGGAATTACTGGATCATATAGTACTTGTATTTTCTGAGGAGCTATCAACATTATTCCCTACAAGGGATGCGATTATTTAAATGAACATCATTAGTATACAAGAGTTCCATATCTTAAAATCCCTGCCAGTGCTATTATGTGTTGTGTTACCCTTTTACAAATGGTCTGACTGGAATTAGCTGATATCTCCATTTCCCTGATAATTAATGGTGTTATGCATAATTTTTAAAGCACTGGTATTCTTTTTAATTTTTAGCTTCATAATTAAAACAGCATTTGGAAATTCTTGTAATGTGTTAATTTGTTATTTGTGAAATTCTCTCAGTTCTTTAGCCCCATTATTGAGTTTAGTTATTTGTGGTCTTAGTGTTAAAAGTGTTAGTCTTAAAATTTTTGTGTAACAATACTTTATCAGTTATCCTCATAGACATTTTTCTCCTATTCTGTGATTTTTCTTATTTTACTTACAGTGAGTTCTGTAGAGCAGTTGTTTTTAATTTTAATGAAGCATACTCTTTTACTTTTTTCTTTCATGTTTTATGCCTTTGTGTTTTATTTTAGAAATTTCCATTAAATCCGTGGTGTTTTGGTTTTCTCCTATGTTCTCCTCCAGAAGTTTTAAGGTTTTGCGCTTGTAGATTTATAATCCAATTTGTTAATTTCTTTTTCTTTCTTTTTTTTTTTTTTGGACAGGCAGAGTGGACAGTGAGAGAGAGAGAGAGAGACAGAGAGAAAGGTCTTTCTTTGCCGTTGGTTCACCCTCCAGTGGCCACCGCAGCCAGTGTGCTGCCGCTGGCCCACAGCGCCGATCTGAAGCCAAGAGCCAGGTGCTTCTCCTGGTCTCCCATGGGGTGCAGGGCCCAAGCACTTGGGCCATCCTCCACTGCACTCCCGGGCCACAGCAGAGAGCTGGCCTGGAGAGAGGGGCAAGTGGGACAGAATCCGGCGCATCGACCGGGGACTAGAACCTGGTGTGCCGGCGCCGCAAGGCGGAGGATTAGCCTATTGATCCGCGGTGCCGGCCCAGTCAATTTCTTTTTATGTATTTATTTTTTTTAAAGATTTTAAAAAGTTATTTCAGAGATAGAGTTATAGACAGTGAGAGGGAGAAACAGAAAAGGTTCACTCCACAGTGGCTGTAACGGTTGGTGCTGTGCCAATCCAAAGCCAGGAGCCAGGTGCCTCCTCCTGGTCTCCCACATGAGTGCACAGGCCCAAGAATTTTAACCATCTTCTACTGCTTTCACAGGTCAAAGCAGAGGGCTGGGTTGGAAGAGGAACAGTTGGGACTAGAACTGGCACCCATATGGGATGCTGGCGCCACAGGCGGAGGATTAAGCTCCTGTGGCACAGTGCTGGCCCCCTTTTATTTATTTATTTATTTTTAATTTTTCAGTTAATTTTAGTGTATGTTATGAGCTCTATATCTAGATTCACATTTTACATGTTAATCCCAGTTGACAGAATACTCTTTTTTTTTAAAATTAAACAAAATTAAAAAAAATTTATTTGACAGAATTATAGACAGTAAGAGAGAGAGAGAGAGATAGAGACAGAGACAGAGGGAAAGTTGTCTTCCTTCTGTTGGTTCACTGGCCAAATGGCAGCTATAGCCAGTGGCGCTGTGCCAATCCGAAGCCAGGAGCCAGGCTCTTCTTTTTGGTCTCCCATGTGGGTGCAGGACCCTGAACACCTGGGCTATTCTCCTGGGCCACAGCAGAGAGCTGAACTGGAAGAGGAGCAACTGGGACTAGAACCTGGTGCCCATAAGGGATGCTGGCACTGAAGGCGGAGGATTAACCAAGTAAGCCCTAGCGCTGGCCTCCACAGAATACTCTTGACTGTGTTTTTTGTCCATTGTTGTGATGGGCACCCTATTCTTTTGCTGTCGCTCATTAACCTCACTATCATCAAATTATGTATTCTCAGAATAAATTTGGTATAAATATCTTTTTATAATACTTTTATACCATGTTGGATATGGTTTGATATTACCTTGTTTAGCATTTTTGAGTGCTTGGTTCTTGAGATATTTGTTATAGTTTTTTGTTTTATTTTCTTGTCATGTCTGTGTAGTTTTCGTATTAGAATAATTTTGTCCTCAGATGATTAATAAAGGCCTCGTGTTTTATATTTGGAAGGTTATTACTAATACAGTTGCTTTAATAGATAGAGATGTCAAAGATTGTATATTTTTCTATTGTGAGTTTTGGCAAATTACATCTTGTCAGTTATTGATTCATTTCATGTATCAAACATTTTGGCATGTAATTGTTTATAATATTTATGATGCTATTCGCTTTCATTGATCAATGGTGAAGGCCCACATCTGTTTATTTCTAAAGGTAGTATGTCTTCTCTCTCTTCTCCCTTTCTTTTTTTTCTTCCAGCTACCAAATGTATAGAATTCTTTGATCTTTTTTTGCTCCATTGATTTTTCTGTTGGTTTCTTTTCTCAAGTTTTATTTATTTATTTGAAAAGAGTGACAGAGATGGGAGACAGGAAGAAAGAAATCTAACATCTGCTTTTTTTCTCATCAAATACCTAGACTTGGCTGACCTGCAGCTTCCAGCCAGGAATTCCCATCTGCATTTCCCACTTGGGTGGCAGAAATCCAAGCACTTGGGCCATCATCCACTAACTCCTGCTTCATTAACGGAAAGCTAGTTTGAAGTAGAGGAAAGACTTGATATGGGCATTCCAGTAGTTATTTAACCTCTTTTACAATACCTGTCCCTCTTTCTATTTATTTCTTCTTTTTATTTCAATGATTTCTTCTCTTGTTTTTAATGTATTAATTGACTTAGGATTTAGTTTTCTAAATTTTATTTTTTAATTTTTATTTTGAAACAATTTTTAAAAAGAATACTTTTATTGTGAACATTTAACATGAACATTATGGAATAAATATAGCTAATGAATAAATGCATTTCCTTACTTGGTTGTTCATTTTTGTAAGGAGAGCACATAATAACCACTCTTTACATTTTTCAACAATACAGGAATTTGTAACTAACCATAATCATTTTGTTATGTAATGTGTCTTCTGAAATTTATTCCTTTTGTGTAGCTATAACTATGTATTTCTCCATTAGTGACATTCCAAACTCATCTCCTCCCTATCTACCTCAATTTCTGGTAACTAACTTTATACCACCTACTTTTATGAGGTTAATTTTTTAAGAATCCATGTATGAGTTGTAAGTAAAAGGGGCACAGATTAGTACTGCCTTACATGGGCTCCAAATTTAAGGGAAAGGGGTACAGAACCAGAGTGGAGACGGGATCCAAATTCACAGTCAGAGCAAATTTATTCAAAGAAAATAAACTTGGAGAGGTTGGACCAACTGTCAGCATGTGTACAGTCTGAACACATGGCATAGGGCCCAGAACACAACATGCTTGACTTTTCTAGAACTTAGGTGGAATAGGGGTCCATAAATGGGGCAATAGGAGGTGGTGAGCCTCTTCATACAGGTCTTTTAATTTTTTTGCTGGATTTCAAACCAAGAGAAGAATGCAGAGGATGGGGTGGGAAAAAATGCAGTGTGTGAGACTGAACTGGTTTCTTGAAAGAAAACAAGGGTCACCGAAACCTAAAATGGCTGAGGCTCATGTCCTTGTTCCATCATGAGTGACATCATGCTAGTATTTCTCTCTCTAGTTGGTTTATTTCACATTAACATGGTATTATGTTATGATATCACGTCATGGGGGTTATCCCTACATTTGATGTATTTTGTAAATGTGGAAAGATTTTATTCTTTTGGTCAGTTTTGTGAAAGTGGGAAGATTTTATTCTCTCTGTCTCTGTGTGTGTGTGTCTGACTGAGTAGTAGCCCATTGTGTAAAATATATCACTTTTTTTTTCACCCATTGGTTCCAAATCTTGGCTTGAGTGAATAGTACTAAAATAATGTGGGAAAGGACTCTTTCATATGTTTGATTTCATTTCCTTGAGATATGTACTCAGAAGTGTTATAGCTGAGTTATATAGTAAAGATTCTAATATTTGATTAATATCTGAAATATATATAAAATAAAATTATACTAATATATACATTAGCTTACAGTATAATATAGATTACAGCTATACATAAAATCGTGTATGTATGGATATATTACCTATACACTAGCATTTGGACTTTTTAAGTTCAGTGTCATTTTCTGCAGTTTTAAAATCCAGTTATGGGGCTGGCCATGTGATACGGCAATTTAAAGCCCTGGCCTGAAGCCAAGCATCCCATATGGGTGCTGGTTCTAGTCCCAGTTGCCCCTCTTCCAATCCAGCACTCTGCTATGGCCTGGGATAGTATTAAAAGGTGGCGCAATTCCTTGGGCTCCTGCACTCACATGGGAGACCCAGAAGAAGCCCCTAGCTTCTGGCTTCAGATCAGGGCGCCTCCAGCTGTTGCGGCCATCTGGGGACTGAACACACTGGTCACTGGTGGAA